>JAGKTI010003817.1:942-15132 GCA_018397915.1 Birgus latro
ATATTAAAACTGGCCTCCCGTTTCATCGTGGGCTACCACGTCATCCACGCAGGCGCAGTTTAGGTCAATGGAAAATTCCCCAGTTTTACATGTATGTACATAGTTGTCTACCAATGTTAAATGCAGTAGCATTTAATTTATTAATAATAAGAATTAACGGAATGTAATCTCTGGGTTTTTAAACCTCTCAAGTACGTTTTCCTCTGCTCTTTAACGATCGACAACTAAAGGTAAAGAGCGCAACAGCTCGAGGGAAAATATTTCCCACACTCTTCTTACTCTCTCTTACTAATCTTTTCACCTCTCTCCTCCTCACTAAATATAACTCTCTCGTCCGTCTCTCAGCTTCTTCATCGCCCCTGTTCCTCATCCACTCATTATATGCTTTCTTCTTTTGTGCCACAGCCTCTCTCACCTCTTCAGTCCACCATGCTGTTCCCTGAACCCCCTTTCGTCTTCTCTTCACCCCACACACCGCCTCCCATGCTGCACAAATTTCTTCTGTGAATACCTTGCACACAGCTTCCACGTCCCCCATCTGCTCCAATCTATATTTACCCAATCGTTCCTCCACTTCCCTTTTATATTCAGCCTATATTCCATCCTCTTGTAACTTTTCTACCCTCCTTGTAACAAATACTTCCTCTGTCCTTCCCTTCTTCTCTTCCTCCATCTTGTTTGGACTCTGATTCTGGCCACCACCAAGTGGTGGTCAGAAAGTCCACTCCCCCAACCTCTATATACTCTTGCATCCATTACACATCTCATCCTTTCATCCACACACACATAGTCAATCATTGTCTTCCGTTCATTCATTCCACCGTCCTCTCTTCTCACCACTCGCCATGTATACCTATGGATCATTTTGTGCCTGAAGAGGGTATTAGCTACCATGGAGAATATATATAATCTGTTCTTCTGTTAAACAAGATAATGGTCTCAATGCTTTACTTACTACAGCAGACTCACACTTATCCATCACCACAAATTCCATCCTATCGCATCATCCATCACTTTCAGCACAGCTCTACTGAAACAATATCCATCGAAACTAGACAGAATCTGGCTCAGTTACAGGAAGCAGTAATGTGCATTATCTGGCTCAGATGTGGGACCCAATCAGCCTGCTGGCAGACCCCGTAACACACGCCTGCCAATCACGATGCATTGTGGGAGTAGCCAACCCAATGCGTCAAGCCAACAATCGCCCTCTCATTCTCTCCACTGGATGCCATGGTGAGGACCTATCCGTGCCTTGTGCATTTGAGACCCACCCAGTCGCTACCCCCCAATGCTGTGACACAGCCGATAGTCCACCATGCCTCGCTTGTTGCTGTACTGTTGTGACCTCCCTCGTGGCCCCTCAGTGCTCCATGCCCTGGTGCTCTGACTACTGAATCCTAGTTCTGTGTGATGACTGAGTTTGTGGCTTTTGTTAAAGTGCCCTGCCTGCTGCAGGTCCTGTTTACCTTTTGCCTGGAACCAGTTATTGTCTCCATGGCTCCTCAACCATCTGCTAAGAAGCACTGTGCTGTTCTCTCCATGAGGAAGAAGGTAGAGAAAATCGAGTAAATGGATCAAGGCTTGACCAACACAAGGCTCAGCCAGCACTATGACAAGCCCCAGACCATGTTGCAGGATCTACAAAAGAACAGGTACTCCATCAAGATGTTCTGGGATGACCATGGCACAACTGTTCAACGAAATGAGTGCAAGATGACGGCCATGCCATGCCATGCCATGGCGAATTCAACCAGGGATGTCTGAAGAGGGTCAGACAACATCATGGCAGTGGTGTGATTGTGCCTTCTGTTGAGCTGAAGGTTGCAGTCACCACGTTCGCTGAGCAACTGGGCATCATGGATTTCAATGCCTCTGAAGGCTGGCTGACTCAGTTTAAACTTGGGCATGGACTCTCTAACAAGAGGACTTACGGTGAAGCTTTGGATACAGACACAGATGGCATAGATGTGTTACAGGCAAATATTTAAAACCTGACTGATGAAGAAGATCTATGTCTCAATCAAGTTTATAACACTGAAGAAACAGGTCTCTTCTTGAAGCCTGTTCCAACTAATACCTTGGCTGACGAGAAGTCAATAACTGGTCGTAAGGTGAGCAAACAGCATATCCCTGCTCTGTATTGTGCCACTGCAACAGGTTCTCATCATCTGAAACTTGTTGTAGTGGGGCATGCAAAACAGCCACATCGACTCCAAGGGTTGAAGGATAGTCTCCCAGTGATTTACTTCCGCTCACTGAGGGCTTGGTTCACAGTCAAGATCTTAAAGGAGTGATTCTACAATTATGCTGTGAAGGAAATTATCATTTATCAAATGGACAGTCTTGGCCTTACCCACGACCAAGTGATGGCTCTGCTCCTGCTTGACAATGCTCCTGACTGAGGAGTTGGTTGGAGATGAAAGTTGTATGTATCACAGTCTTGTACTTGCCCCTAATTTGACGTCCATCTTCTACCTGATGGACTGGGTTCTCATTGTGGCAATAAAGCAGCCGTACAGGAAGAGGTTTATGGAAGAGGTGATGGTCATTCTCAAAGATGAGGTGGTGGCAGCCAAAAGTGAGGACAGTAGGGGAGAGAGGACCTTAGCCAACCTCTAGCAGTAATCCCTCAAGTCTGCCATCTACAACTGGGCCCAGACTTGGCAGAAGCTGTCTGCACTTACCCTTGAAGATGGTTGGAACATGCTCCTCAAGGGTGAAGAGGCCACTGCTGACTTTGCCACTTTGAAGCTCAGGACTTCATCTGGCAGCTGGAAGCTACAGGAGAGCAAGTTATTAAGGATACCATCCACAATTGGCTGGAAGTGGAAAAAGGAGACACCGGATACCAGACGATGTCTGACCATGAGATCCTGGAGTCCGTAGCTGCATAGGGCAACCTGGATGCAGGGGAGGAGGAAGACGATGACAATGATGACAACAAGGTGTGCCAGAAAATTGTGAGTCCCTCCTCTTTCTATCAAGAGTTTATCTAAGTTGGAACAGTGTTAAATTTGCATAAGTCTCATGAGCAAATTAAGGCAATTAAATCCACTACCTCACCAGCAAATATTCTCCTTTTATAATAGCTAGTTCCATAAAATTTGGCCAAATTCGTAAGGTCACTTAGCTATATACTGAGTCGGACAACAGATGACGATGTGCGTGAGGTCTCGGTCGTTTTCCTGGGCATCCAGGCACTCTTCTAGTTGTGTATTTACAACGTGCTAGCTGAAAGGTGTCTGCTAATGGAGTGAGAGAACATGGCAGGTCTCTTCTCCCTCATGGGATTAAAGAGTTGCCAATTATTTATTAATTACAAGGCTAAATACAGCTAAATTACTATGTGAAATATACAAGGTGATTCTAAATTATTGTAATCTTAGTTTTAATTAAACTAAACCAAATATTCCCTTTTATCTACAAAGATATACAGTATATTAAACCGACATCTGCTTTTCATCATGGGGTGTTCCATCCTCACCACATCATCTACGGAGACAGAGTTAGGTCAATGAAAAATTCCTAAGTATTTACATGTATGTACTGTATAATATAGTTGTCCACGGGAGTTAAACGCAGTACCATTTAAATTATTAATAATAAGAATTATTAACAGAACATAATCGCTGGGTTATTAAACCTCTGGAATCATTATTAGTGCTCTGCAAGTTTTCCTCTGCCTTTAACAACGACAACTATTGTAAAAAGTAAAGAGCGCAACTGCTCTGGGGGAAAATATTTCCCATAGTTTTGGGGCCGGGCAAAAAATGATATGCTGGCCCTTAGCCAGGAGCTCTCTCCACAGATCTCGAGAGCCCTGTGGTGCAGGCCTTCTAGGTCGTGCATCTGGATCCAACTGTTTTCCACCATCCACTGTCTCTGGGGGAGCCGTTAACTCAAGTGGCACCAGTTTATAATTTTCATACTCAGATGTCCCATACATTTAATTTTTACAAGTCTCTGAATCTGGATGTGTGGATATCACCTTAGCTAATGGCCACTGGGATCTTGGTTGTTCTGTTTTTACTAAGACCACATCTCCTATGTTTATAACGAATTTGTTGCTGGCAGCCTGGGCCCCATAAAATCTTTCTGTTAGGCTCAAAAGATATTTTTCGCTCCAATGTCTATTCCAGATGTCCAATACCCTTTCCAGACATTGCTACCTCGTGCAGATGTTGTCCTAGTTCATTATTTCCTATTGTAGGATAATTTATTTCCTCCTGGATATCCACACAAGGTACCGGATGAAGTTTCCCGCCATGCAACATGTAAGCTGGTGTCAATGCTTCAATTTCAACGCTAGTATCATCCATATAGGTTAACGGTCTGTCATTAATCCTAGCCTCAGTTTCAGTTATCACTGTTCTCAATTCCTCTCTGATGACTTTAGTTCTGTGTAAAGTTTTCCTTAGGCAGTTCAATACAATTCCAATCATTTGTTCTGTAAATCCATTTTGCCATGGTGCTCTTGAAGCTATGAACTCCCAGGTACAATATCGGATTCCCAGTGCCGACTTAACCCACCCAGTCCCCTCGACGTACGATGCACGTCGCAACTTTTTTTCACACTGAGACCCACTGTCGTGCATCGTACATTAGTCAATTGCAAGGCCCGTCGTTTGCACATTTTTCAAGATTCGCAGGTGATTTTTGGTAGGCATATGTGGGAGAACTTCCTCTACCCCCAGACAGGTGGCAACACTGCCTGACCCTGTTCAACCTCTCCCCCCCTCGGGAGGTGTGCGATTTTCTCGCAACTCACCCATTAGCGGTGACCTGGCCAGTAAAGACATGTAGCACCACGGTCTCTCTGATAACGAAATTCAAGGCAAAAGTGCTTCCTAATGTGGAGGACAAAGATTATGTGGCACCAGAGTTAGTAATGAACAAAAGTAATGAGGAGGTAACATCGCCAAGTTAGGTGCAATATGTTTATGTATTTGGTAAGGGAACAATGCTTACTGTGTGAAAAGCAATATACACTTGTACTACATATAAATTCGTACCAAATAAATAACTATCTACGAAGAAGTGTGGTTTTATTTAAATTTCCCTTGTATAGGGAGTGTATTTTATGGAGTGCGGTATGATAAAAAACGGTAGTCAAGTGAGGGATCTCTTACCTGTTTAGAATATTTTTCCCTTCAGGTGAGCGCTATCTCGCTAAATTTTATGTTTCTCACCACAAGCGAATGTTTGAGCCAAAAAAAGACAAGTTGAAAATCGGTCAGGTTCTGAGGGTGGGTTGGGTAAAAAGAGGTCAGGACTGGGCGGGTTAACCTTTGGCTCATTCATTATGTTCAAAAGTAAAGGTGCTGCTCCAACAAAATTGGTTACATTGTCACTTATTAATATGGTACAACAAGACCTTCTAGCAGCAAATCTTCTAAATACATTCAGGAATGTCTCTGAACTCAAATCTTCTGCCATTTCTAGATGGACTGCCCTCATCTAGGTGCAAGTAAACAAACATATATACACCTTATGGGGAGTTCCCTCACCTGTAACAGTTATAGCCCCTGTGTAATCAACTCTAGTTACTCTGAAGGGCTGACTTATATTTACCTATCCTATGGTACAGCAGGTGACCCTGGGTAGTCAAATGGCTGTTGCTCATACCTCCTACATACCATGCAACCTTTGAGATATTTCTTTATGACGTGTCTACCCTTAGGGATCCAATACCTTTCCTGGATTCAGGCCAAGGTCTGTGGCACACCTCAATGAAGAGTCAAATCACAAGCTTCCTTAACAATTAACTGTACAAAACAATCATTCTTGGGTAATAATATAGGATGTCTAGTTTGGAGAGGTAAATCAGCCTTTATTATTCGGCCACGGCATCTAATTAGACTCTTTCCATCAAAGAACAATCCTAAATCTCTTACCAGTCTGCTCGTTACCAATGCCTCGGCATAAAAGGTCAAAAACCTCTCTGTAATACTTCCTTTGTATCCTTTTCAGCCAATATTCCATGGGATCAAACTTCTTAAACTCCACTTTCTTATTCAAAAATTTAACAACTAATTTAGTGGTGTTAATAAGTTGTTTTATTGTTGAGAATCCATTAATGTCAATTATCTCTGGCTCAGGTACTACCAGATCCAAGTTTACAATACAAACCTCAGCAATACTATACTGTTTTTGCTCAGGCCAATCCTTAGTGAGTAACCATTTTGGACCCATAGACCACAAGCCATCCTTGATCAGTCTCTTTACTGCTGAACCTCTCAAGAGCAGATCAGCTGGATTTTTTTTGGAGGATACATGCATAAATTTAATTTTGAAACACAGTACTTTTATAGTCTTCACTCTATTGTGGCAGACAAAAGGAATTTTACTGTCCTCCTTTCCTAGCCAGTAAAGACAAATCTCACTGTCAGTCCATATATAAATATCCTCAAACTAAGTATCAAGAGTAGTGATTAGATACCTGGCCAATTTCGTTCCTACCTCTATGGAAGCCAGTTCCATTTGAGGTAGAGTTCTTCCTTTAGTTGGTGCAACTCTGGCTTTAGACATAATAATTTTACTGTCATTTCCTGTTGCACAATAAGCTACTGATCCATATGCCTTTTGAGAAGCACCACAAAAAATGAGTAAATATGACTTCTTGTTACTGTTTATCATCCTGGGAACACATATACCTGATGTTTTTCAAATTCCTTCCTAATCTATTCCCATTGTTCAGCACATGTTTCACCTAATTCAGTGTCCCAGTCTAACTTTTCTTGCCAAGCCTCTTGCACTAAACAATTGCCCCTAATAACTGTAGGACTGACCAATCCTAATGCGTCAAATAAAGTGAAGACCTGGCTTAACAAGGACCACTTGGTGAGAGCGACATTAGAGAACTTAATCGGCTTTAAACTTATTTTATCAGCCTTTGTATCCCAGTTAAGACCCAACACATTTTGAGTTTTGGGAATGTCAGTATTTGGATAGTACTCTTGTATTCTATTCCTCAAAAGCAGTGAATTTGTATTCCAGCTCTGTAATGGCAAATTTGCCTTCCCACATTCAGCATTGCTACTTCATAAGCCTTCAATGTTTCAATTTCTGTATCAGCAACACCTTCCAAATTATCCATGTAAAAAACTTGGGTATTTGGTCCTTTCAAAATGATGCT
The DNA here is from genome assembly GCA_018397915.1 of Birgus latro. NCBI lineage: Eukaryota > Metazoa > Arthropoda > Malacostraca > Decapoda > Coenobitidae > Birgus > Birgus latro. The sequence goes on from JAGKTI010003817.1 coordinate 8,081, forward strand.
TCAATGTGCTGCAAAGTAGGCAAGGACCAGCACAAGAGCCAAAAAGCACCGATCAGAAAGAGTAAGTTTTCAATGGACTATCCTCATTTTGAGGGTCTTGAGGCTAGAGGAATTTTGTAAATTTCCTATCCTCCTCTCTCAATCCTATCCTGAGAAAACCCTTACTAATATCTGCTGTAAAAGCATAAGGTTTCTCTCTAAATCTTAGTAATATATTCCCTAACTTCTCTGTTAGTGTAGGTCCACAGTGTAGGCAGTCATTCAAGCTAGCTGATTCCTTGGATGCTTTACAACTACAAATGAAAACTATCCTTATGGGAGTTGTTACTGAATCCCTGCTTACTGCATGAAGTGGTAAATAATGTCCTTCCTTGTGGTTAACAGGAAATTCTACCTCTTCTATAAATTTATTCTTCAACTGATCCTTTATAATAATATCAAATATGGTTAGATGTTCTGGGTTGTTTCTCAATTTTCTTAGAAAAGAATTTAACTCAGTCTTAGCTGCTTGGAAATTTGTTGGTGACTCCGAATGGTTTAGTTTCCATGGTAACCCTACCCAGTACTGTCCATCTTTAAATTCAACAGACTGGTTATACAAATCCAAAGTCATTTTATCTTCAGGGGTTGGATCTTCAGCGTGTATTCCTACACTGTCTAGGTCCCAAAGTTTGTGTACAGGTTCAATTTTTTCATCCAACAAGTCATTTATCTGAGTAGGTTCTAATTCTGCACCTATTCTAGCTACCATCAATGACTGGGAGTAACAAAGACTAGTCTACCACCTTGACCTCTCCCCTGTCTTGCTTTGGAAAAGGCAACTGACCCACAATAAGGTTACCACCTGGACTCTTGAACAACTGTACTTTATTCTTCTTAAAAGTCCTGTGTAGGAATCTTCCACAGTAATGTGAGCCAATTATCATTTTTATGGAACCCACAGTATCTGATTTCACAATCTGTTTTGCCACCTTTATCCCTGGGCTCTGTAAATGATCAGAGGTTTCCTTCAGTCCCTTTATATAAATACTTGTTCCATCTTATCCAGGACAGCTGCTGTTATGCAGCATTTATATCTGCTAAGTTATATTAAAGGTCTAACTAAGTCAAAAGACTGTGCCTGCTTGGTAGTTAAGAACCCTGTAATGGCAAGATTTACCTTGCCGACAATTGGTAACCTTAATTTCTCTACAATGTCTGCAGAAATGAAGGTTTTCTGTGCACCCATATCAAAAAGAGTATATGCTAATGTTTCTATTTTCAATCATTAACTTCACATCTGCAATTGGAACTGCAGCTGGCATTGTTACTGGAGTATTTGCTTTTGCAACTGTCATATTGATACTTGCAGTTTTAGGAACCTCATACTTCATCATCCTTGGGCATAAAGCACTGCAATGATTGTTCTTTTTACATCTGAAACAAAGATTTACTTTAATTTTGCAGCCCGCAGAAGTGTGTTCAGTATTCAAGCAAATCATACAACACCCCAATTCCTGAAGCCTCATTATTCTAGAAGCGTAATCAGAATACTGTTGCCAAGATGCACTGGAATGTTGTTCACCACAAAACACACAGACCTTCCTGTCCTTTACCATGGAAATTTTTACCTCCTTATTTTCATCACCTTGTCTTTATCGGTTTATCCTCGGATTTTAAAGAGCTAAGAAAAGTACCTACCTCTGTACCTAAAGTGCAGACTTAGCCATTCCTGACTGAGGTTTCCCAGCCAGTTGGTTAGTGGTTCTTTTCCTTATTTCAGCCTTCTGTTTATTTTCAGCGGGCTTTACTGTTTCTTGCCCACAGTTGCATCAAGCCTTCCTCAATCTCCTCACAGGAGAAATTATCCTTCTGGTAAATACCATACAAAGCGTCCACAGTTCTAGGTAGAAGCTTTAAAGACACAATTCTAGAAAGCACCCAATCTGCTGCCTTAACAACTTCGTAAGTACCTAAAGCCTTTAAATTACAACTCATCGCAATCTGAGAATTTTGCAAGAAGTCAAAATCATGTTTAGGAATGGATGGTTCAATTAGGGCCTTCAATAATTGCTCCTTTAATGACTTGCTCCTTGACTTCATAATTCTGTTTAACAATAGCCACAGCTGCCTCATAATTGTTGTCCTCCACAGGTAATTCCTTTATCAATTTGTAAGGCATCCCCTTGACCTGTCCTAACAGATATAAGAACTTACTCACATTAAGGAGATCTGTTCTATCATGGACTAAGTATTTAAACTGATCCCAAAGGACATCCAATTCTGCTCCCCATCAAACTCTGGATGTGAAATTTGTGATAATGCAGCTTTACTTGCCTGTTCCACAACTTGTGTTTCAGTTGTACTATTGGCTAATTTAGATTCAACCACCTTCATTAATGTTAGATATTCTTCTCATTTACCCTCAAATCTGGTAGTCTCTGACTTCAAAAGATCTTTATCATCAGCTTTTACTGTAGCTCCTTCTAAATTAACATAACTTTCTTCATATTTCATCCATCTGTTCTTGAGTACAGTAATCCCTCCATTATCCGTTGTAACAGAGCCAACAGCATGTACGGAAAGTGGTCTTGTCCTCATTCCGGACCCTAACCTAACCTAAATCAGAAAACTACCTACCTACCTCCCTACTGGACATGCATAGCACTTATTTAAGACCCCATTCACATAAATAATGGACACAAAGCATGAATTAATTGAATTTTAACCAAAAAATGATTTTGAGATGAGTATGGCAGAGATGTTCACCACTTGACAGCATAGTGAAAATATCGGACATGGTAACCACTAAGAAAATCACCCTTTCTCACATCTTATGCACTAAAATATGGGACACAAAGCATGAAATAAATAAACTGTTGCCAGAAAAATGATGACTGATGTGAGTATGGCAAAGATGTTCATTTTACAGCATGCTGAAATTAATTATGGGACATGGAAATCACTGAAAATCACTCTTTTCACAGCTTATGCATTCAAATATGGGTCACAATGCATGAAAAAAGAAACTGTTAACAGTAAATGATGATTTAGAGTTATGGCAAATTTTTACCACTTTACAGCATGCTGAAAAAGGGTAACAGACATGAAAACCATTATGAAAATCACCTTTTTGGCATCCTATGCATGAAATTAATGAAATGGAAAGAACAAAACTAGGATTTTTGCAGTACTTAGGGTACTTATAACAAGGCTGTGGCCGTCCTGAGGAATAACCCACAGCCTCCTCTCAGACTCTTACAGTAGGAAGGTGCACCTAAAGCACCTACAGGAATCCACCGTTGCAATTCACTAAATCCTTGGCACTCTGAATTTACTACACTGCACATTCTTTTCGTACTTGTCTATCTATCTATCTATTGCCAGACGCCTCAATCCCGAACGGGGTGGCCACAAACAAATCGCCTCCATGTCACTCTGTCCCCTGCCATTTCACAACCACGCTTCCAACACACACCCCCCTCTCTCATATACTTTCTTACTTGTGCTGCACTTTAAACTCACCAGTGTTCATTAGCACTTTTCACCAAACTCTGCTCACTCTGAATTCTTGATTCTTAACACTGAACATTGTTTCTTTCACTGCACATAACTAAATTACCGTGTGGTCTAGTGGCAAGTTTTTGCTGCTTAGTCACTGTTAGAGTCCGAGAGCAGCTGTTGGAGGCGGCCTAGAGGCTCGTCGGAGGGATGTGGTGATGGGCTACCCACTGCAGACGACTCTGAAGACAGCCGCAAATTCACATCCAGTGGCGACTCCACCTTGGCCGATGTGCTGGGCTGTGGCTCAGAGCTCGAAGGCCTGTCTTGGGAAGGCAGTGGTGTGGAGCCAGGGCTGAGCATGGCGGGGGTAATGGACCTGAAAAAACTGTCAATGGTTGACTGACGTATGCAACAACGATTCCGGTGATTAATGATATGCTGCCTAAAAGCTCGAACTTCCTCCTCAAGTCCCAAGTGCCCCATCTCCCTGTCGCAGTCCGGGTGTCCTAGGTAGTCTAAGACGAACTCCACATGTTCCCAGAGTGTGCTCAGCTTGGGGATGGCTGAAGTAGTGACATGCTGAGAGGAGTCTGCATCATCGTCGCTGTCCTGGTCGGAACCTTCAAGCTGGGTACTCGTACTGGCGACTGAAGATGCGATTTCAATATCAGACATGATCTGATACCCAGGATCACCCTTGTCATCCAACTACTCACACACTTCATCCACATCGTCGCCACCCACACAAAGACGTGCATGGAAGTCATCCATGTCAAAACCTAGAAAGTCATGCACCACATCAGTTCCATGAACCAGACAAGACCAACCACTTTCCAGAGTCTTGATGGAGACATTCTTCCATGCACTGGCCCAGCTGTAGATGGCAGACTTGAGGTGGTGGCAAATGAAGGTTTTCCAAAGTCCGCTGGCCTCGCGTGTCTTGTCCTTCCCATGCTCGTCTTCGTCCTCGAGGACAACCATCTCATCGCCCAGGACCTTCTGTCGGTATAGCCTCTTCGTAGGCACAATCACTCCTTGGTCCATTGGCTGGATGAGAGCAGTAGTATTAGGGGGTAAAAACAAGCACCTAATGCGGCCATTCTCAGCCACCAGCTACTTGTCAGACGGATGCGCAGGTGCATTGCCCAGAAGAAGGAGGGCCTGTACCTGGTTGCACGGGATTCTCAGTGTGTTTGTCTGATAATGGATAACCTCCCTGACGAAGTGCTGGTGAAACCAATCTCTGAAGATTTTGGCTGTGAACCAAACCTTCACAGAATGGTACCACACGACAGGAAGGACATCCATCACCCCATGAAGGCACCGAGGCTGCTTTGCACGGCCAAAAATAATGGGATTGAGCCAGAGCATGCCATTAGCATTGGCACAACACAAAGCAGATATCCGTTGCTTGCAAAGCTTGCGGCCAGGTACACTCTTCTCCGTCTCCTCGGCGGGTGTTTGTAGGCACTGAACGATATAATAGGCCAGTTTCGTCAGCATTATAGACTTGACAGAGAGTGAGGCCCTCCCTGTCGATCAAGCCCTTCACCATCTGCTGAAACTCTTCTCTTCCCTCCAAATTGGCGTCCAGAGCTTCGCCATGGGCCTTACGGTTGGTAAGTCCATGTCGTAACCCAACCCTCGGATGCCTTGAAGTCTGGTGTGTCGGTGTCGTGTAACCTTGCGAACTTCTTGGCAGCAGCTTTCAGTTCCATACCACGTACCAGCACGCCAGCAGCACCTTGTTGTCGATACCAAATCAGCGTGGAACGGTCGATTTCTGCATACTTAGGAGTAAACATAACCTTCCTCTCCACGTTCCGTTTGGTTTTTGACACAGTTGGCTGTGTACTGGTTGAGTTTGTAGGACCTCTTAATATCAAACAAGAAAGAGCGAGGAAGGTTGAAATCATGTAGGATGCGAGACATCAGCCACCCTGCTTCCACTTTCTCCAATATCTCCCGCATCTTCTCCAGAGTCAAAACCATTCGTTTCCTCTTCTCAGGTGGCGGGGCCATCATCACACAAACACGATGGAGAGGCTGAAGAGGAGCAGCAAGCCCTGTAGCAGGTAGGGAACCACCACAAAAGCGAACACGTGAGCGGCCATGGCGAGAAACGTGCACTCTATCTGGTGGGTGAGCGGGATATAGGAAGGAGGCAGGCTGGGCGAGCAGTGTGAAAATACAGCTGGTTGGTGCACGTGGGAAACTGAAACTGACGTGTCGAAAAAAATCAGATTTTTTTCGTTTTTTTTGGCAATTTTTGGGCATTTTTTATTTCTGAACATCCCAGCCAACGATGTCTGGACAGTGGGGTGTCCAGTTACTGGGCGTCCAGATAGTAGAGTGATTACTGTATATTCAAAAGACTACTTAATTTCTCCCTTGTCTGAGGCGTTTCTTCTAGTAACTGCCTACAGTCTTGTATGGCTCTTGTTACCCATCCTGCCTTACCACTGGATGATTTTTGTAACAAGGAAATTGACACTGTTACTGATTTCTAAGTTACTTAAGTTACCCTTAACTTAAATTTTACAACCCCAAATTTAACTGAACTCCGTAGTTATTTATCACTTTAAATTTTGATGAATGTGGGAATTGTGTTTATGGTATTAGACCTATCTCCCTGGGTTAAGAAACCTCTGGGGTAATGTTGTTATTCCCATACTCAGTTTCCAAAACAACCCAAATTTCCTGAGCTGATTAATAATTAAAATTTTCAATTTTAAGGAGTGTAGGGATTGGGTTTAGGGAATTAAACCTAACTCCCTGAGTTATTAAACCTCTGGGATTTTGTTATTATCCTTATGCACAGTTTCCAAAATAACACAAATTCTCCCGAGCTTAAAACCAATTAACACCTTATTATAACATAGAACCACCCAAGGCTTGCACTGCATAGAACTGTTCTTTCTTGTGCTCTATGTAGTTTATAAATTTCTGCAGAAATGCTTCTCTGCCTCTGTGATTCCAGTGTATAAAATCAACTTTTAGAGTTGCTTGAAAGGGTTTTGCACTGACATGGATAAAATCCTTCGCTTTCCTAATCCTCTGCAACTTCCTATTCATGGCCATGCTAATTAATTTAAACGTACCGGTAATGGAAGAAGGGTGGTAACAGGGAGGAGTACTAGGCTGCCAAGCGTAGGGCAATAAGAGAGGTATACAGGGCGAAGTCTGAGTCACAGAGACTTTTTACTTGATAATCTAAATCATGGGGAAAGGAAAAATATGAATTTTAGTGAGAGTGTGAGAGAATGGGAATATGGGTGGGGTATATGCGCAGGAGTGGGTGAGAATGAGAGGGCGAAAGAGGGAGTGTGTATTGTTGTGAGCAACAGGTGGAAGGAGAATGTAAGAGAGTATGGATCAGTTGGGTCAAGGATTGTGTGGGTAAGAGTGAAAGTTGGACTACAAATGTGGGCAATTGTGTGCGTGTATGCGCCAACCCAAGATCGTGTAAGTAGAGTGAGAGAAGAGTTTTGGACAAATGTGGAAGCCTGCTTGGAAAAGTTTGAAAGGAATGAGAGAGTGTTTCTGATTGGAGATATGAATGGAAAAGT
>JAGKTI010003817.1:25088-54538 GCA_018397915.1 Birgus latro
AACAGTGAGGATATTAAAGATGCATGGAGAGAGCATTATAGCCGGTTGTTGAATGAGGAGTTTGATTGGGATAGGGAAGGTTTGGAGCCAGCTGATCCAGTGTTTGGGCCTTGGCCTTTGATTGACGCTGCTACTGTGAGTGAGGCAATAGGCAGGATGCGGGTGGGGAAGGCGGCAGGTGTGTCTGGGTTGACTGCCGAAATGTTGAAGGCCTCAGGAGATATTGGGGTGAGGTTAGTCACTGACCTGATAAATATGATTATATATGAGTGTGTTGTCCCAGATGATTGGCTGAAGAGTGTAATTGTAAATGTGTACAAAGGGAAGGGTGATGCCCTGGAAAGGGGAAATTACAGAGGTATAAAGCTCTTAGATCAGATAATGAAAGTAATGGAGAGAGTTCTAGAAGGTATGATTAGAGAAAGAGTGAATATCAATGAGATGCAGTTTGGGTTTATGCCAGGCAGGGGGACCACTGATGCCATATTCATTGTTCGACAGCTTCAGGAAAAATATATTGGAAAGAAAAGGGAATTGTATTTTGTTTTTGTTGATTTGGAAAAGGCCTTTGACAGAGTCCCTAGAGAGGTGGTGAAGTGGGCAATGAGAAAGCTAGGGTTGGAAGAGTGGCTGGTTAGGGTGGTTATGGCCATGTACGTGGGTGCTCACACTCAGGTAAGGGTGAATGGAGCTTTGAGTGATGAGTTTCCCGTGAATGTTGGTGTGCATCAGGGGTCAGTTTTGAGTCCCTTGTTGTTTATCATGGTGCTTGAAGCCCTCTCACGTGACTTCAGAGAGGGACTCCCATGGGAGATGTTGTATGCTGATGATTTGGTGTTGATTGCTGAGAATGAAGGGGAGGCTGAGGAAAGATTTAAGAAGTGGAGAGATGGTATGGGGCACAAGGGCTTAAGGGTAAATGCAGATAAAACAAAAGTGATGATATCTAGGGTTGGTGGCGGTACAATCAGAGGAGAGGGAGAGTGGCCATGTGCAGTTTGCCACATGGGTGTGGGAAGTAATTCCATCTTGTGCAGTGTTTGTGATAAGTGGGTGCACAAGAGATGTAGTGGTATTAGAGGTAGACTGCGAGATAATGCTGATTTCATGTGTGCGGTGTGTCGGGGAGAGCAAGCAGAGATTGTTAGGCGTGAGAGGGTTGAACTTGCAGGTGAGTCTCTTGAGTGTGTGGAGGAGTTTTGTTATTTGGGAGACATGTTATGTGCCGGAGGTGGGGCTGGAGTTAGCTCGGTTGCTAGAGTGAGAAGTGGTTGGAAGAAGTTCAGGGAGCTGTTGCCTCTCCTGACATTGAGAGGACTCTCCTTACGTGCTAAGGGGTCTTTGTATGCAGCATGTGTTAGGAGTGTGATGCTGTATGGTAGTGAGACCTGGGCAGTAAAGGAAGAAGATATTCGCAGGTTTAAACGTACAGAAATGACAATGATTAGGTGGATGTGCAGTGCGTCCCTGCGTGCAAGGCCTGGGGGGGCTGGGTTTACGATAGAAGAGTTGAGAGGTAGGATGGGACTGGAGTGTATTGGTGTTGTGATGAGGAGAGGTAGGCTGAGGTGGTTTGGACATGTGGAGAGGATGGGGGATGATAATTGGGTACAGAGGGTGAGAGGTGTTAATATTGGGGGAGGGGTTGGGAGGGGTAGACCGAGAAAGACATGGGACGAGGTCATTAAATGTGACTTAAGGGTTAAGGGACTGAATAGGGAGGCTGCCAGAGATCGAGCAGCGTGGAGAGCCGCCATTAGGTGACCAAGGCCGACACATGCAAGCATGTTGGAGCCTTCAAAAACGAAACGAAACGAACGAAACGGACTCTGACTGAGGCCAGACAATATTATCAAATGCCGAACAAATGCCCATACAAGTCCGGGAAATCTCACAAAAGTCCGGCCATTACTCTCTCATATAAAACTATAAGTAATCTGCTGCACAACACAGTATAATTTTGGCAAGGTTTTGACTTGATAAAGGACATTTGTAACACACACAAGAAGATATTTTCACACATGAAACGCATCTTGGCCACCAACATGCTTCACGCCACCGGTTCCTAACTTGTGGCAATATCCCACTTGCCTCTTACCTTTCTCAAATGCCACTATAAATAGTTTACTGCATAACACAGTAAAATTTACAGAAGGCTTGGAGACAATAAAATTCATAATCAATTAAAAAATATATCTGCTTACGGACAAACTCAGTGGGATCCACTCCTAATCAACTTAGCTCACCCGACTCGGTGAGACTGAATACCGAATTGGCACTTTTCACTGGAAAATATTTTAATTTTTTTCACCACAGTGGCTCATACACACCTAATTATCTGAAATCCGCTAAAAAAAATTTTTACTTAATATAACTGAATTAAAAAATTAGGTTTCAGAGCTAAAATATGCAGATGTTTCCCCTTCAGATCATCAGTGTTTATATCTCGGTCGGCTGATCAGTGGCTGGATAATGTTAACAGATACTGTATTTCTCCTTTTAGATAGTCAGCACACCTTGGCAGACTTCTATTTTGCAAAAATATTTATTTTGAGTACAAAAAAATGTATCTGCACTGTAAATCGATATTTATTACAAAACAAAAGACCGTCAGGTTGAGTTGTTAGGCTAGAGGTTTAAAACAATTCTGCTAACTTTAAGAAATTTTCAGTCTGAATCCTGATTTTCTATTAATAACTAAATTAAGCACAAATTCTTGATTGCCGATTCGGTTCAATATTGACTGTGTGTTTACCTCAGTCAGCTGTGAGAGTGGTTGGTTCACCTTCGTCAGTACACCTTGGCAGACTTCTGTTTTGCAAAAATATTTATTTTGAGTACAAAAAAAAATGTATCTGCATTGTAAATCGATATTTACTACAAAACAAAAGTCTGTCAGGATGAGTTGTTAGGCTAGAGGCTTAAAACAATTCAGCTAATTTTAAGAAATTTTCACTCTGAATCCTTATTTTCTATTAATAATTAAATTAAGCATAACTTTTTAACAATTTCAAATAATTTGGAGTGCAAACCTATATGGCGATAAAGATTAAAATTGCCGATTCGGTCCAAGATCGATTGTGTGTTTACATCAGTCAGCTGATGAGCGTGGCTGGTTCATCTCGTGGTGTTCCATTCCTCGTTCATTTTCCTCTTTTTCCCTCAGCTTTCTGATCTTCTTCTATCATACCTTCCACATTCTCATCAACAACTGTCTAAACAACCATTCTTAGGGTTGTAGCTAGCAAAATATCGCTCTTGTGTCCGTTATTGTTATTGTTATGTGTTAGTGTTATTTTATGTATTGTGTATGCTAGTTTTGTTGGTATAGGTAGCCTACATTCCAGAATGCTCTAGGATATCAGAATAATTGCCGGACAATACTGGAAAATTCGGACAAAGTACAGTAACAGTCCAGGGAATGGTACGTGGGGTCCTAACAACTGAGTAAACCAGATGAGTATATTTGTGATTCCCGGACTTTTGCCATTCCCGGACTGGTCTCCCCCCCCTTTTAGTCCAGGAATTTGAGGGTCGAGTGTATTTGTAATACTCTATCTTTAAATATATTTTTAACAAAAAATATGAGGCTCCTAGAACCTAACCCCCTATTTAACATGTGACTATATGTCACGTTTTAGCACGAAATAGATTTTGCATGAGGTTCTGCACATCCCGTGTTGTATGAAGACTCTACTGTACCAAGTGTGTGGCTAGAAGGGAGGTATATACTGCAAAATCAGAGTCTTGGAAACTTTCACTAGATAACATAAATAGCACTGAAAGGAAGAATATGAAATTTAAAGTGGCAAATCAGATGACGAGAGAAAACATGGATATCACAGGAAAGCAGTGTATGAATAATGATGAAGGAAAGGCAATGGTGGACAGTGAGGATATTAAAGATGCCTGGAGACCATTATAACCAGATGCTGAATAAGGAGTTTAACTGGAACAGGGAAGGTTTGGAGTTAGCAGATCCAGCATTTTGGCCCTTGGCCTTTGATTGGTGCTGCTAGTGCGAGCAAGGCAATATCAAGGATGCAGCTGGAGAAGGCAGCAGATGTGTCTGGGTTGACTGCTGAAATGCTGAAGGCCTCAGGATATACAACAGTAGGTTTAGTTAATGACCTGATAATTTGATTTTATATATGCGTACTTGGGTATTATGATAAGTAAGGACGGAAGTTTAAAGGGTGATGTGCTTAAAAGGGTACAACAGGGAAGAAAGGTTGCTGGTTCTTTGAAAGCAGCAATAAGGAACAGGGAAGTGATCATGTAAGTAAAAAAGTCACTGCATGACAGTAATGTGATACCAACTCTAATGTATGGGTGTGAAGCTTGGATCCTGTCAGAAGGACACAAGAGTGAGAGCAAGGGAAATAAGTTCTTTGAGAGGAGCACGTGGAGTTACATGGAGAGACAGACTGACAAATGAAGAAGTGAAGGAGCGCTGTGGTCTGGATGTGGATGTGACAGAAAGCGTTAGGAGAAATACATTGAGGTGGCCATGTGGAGAGGATGGAAAGAGAGAGAGACTAATGAGGAGTGTACGTGAGTGAAGTGGAGGGGGGAAGAGGGAGGGGAAGGCCATGGATGAGATGGAAGGATGAAGTGGAGGGGTATATGAGAGAGTGGGGTGTGAGTTGGGAGCTGGGTAGTGAAGTGGCACTGAACAGGGTGACATGGAGGAAATTTGTTTGTGGCCACCCTTTACAGGACTGAGGTGTCTGGCAATAGATATACAGACAGTTATCCCAGATGACTGGCTGAAGGGTGTGATTGTAAATGTGCACATGGGGAAGGGTGATGCCCTGGAAAGAGGAAATTAGAGAGGCATAAAACTTTTGGACCAGATAATGCCAATAATGGACAGAATCCTAGAAGGTATGAATGGGAAAACAGTGAGTACTGATGAGATGATGTTTGGGCTATGCCAGGCAAAGGGACCACTGGTGCCATATTCACTGTTCGACAGCTTCACGAAAAATATATTGGCAAGAAATGGGAGCTGTGTTTTGTTTCAGTTGCCCTGGAGAAGGCCTCTGACAGAGTCCCTAAGGAGGTGGTGAACTGGACAGTGAGAAAGCCTGGGATTGAGGATTGGCTGGTTAGAGTGGAAATGGCTATGCATATAGGTGCTTGCACTCAGGCAAGAGTGAATGGGGATTTGAGTGATCATTTTGCTCCCTTTCCAAAACTACAATCTCATCATCCCCATACCACTTACCATACATATTCAGTCATCCCAGAATCTATCTTTTTCTACATCACCCAAGCCGGCCTGCAGAGCATACGCTGATATAAATTAAAATATGAGCCTACCGAACAAAATTTTAACTACTATAATCCTTTCGATCATTTTCATTATATTCATGACATATTCCACCCATTTTTCCTTAACCAGCACACCCACACCACCATACCCATCTGCCCTTCCCTGCCAAAATATCTTGTATCAACAATCCCTCCCGGCAATCATTCTGGCTGATCCTTCCCTCAGACGTAAAAGGTTTGATTTTGCTGGTGAGTCTCTTGAGTGTTTGGAAGAGCTTTGTTTTTTCAAGTTATGTGCTGGAGGTGGAGCTGGAGCTAGTTTTGTGGCTGGGATAAGGAGTGATTGGAGAAAGCTAGAAAGCTCAGGGAGCTGTTGTCACTCCTGACACTGAGAGGGTTTTCCCTCTGTCCTAAGGGATCTCTTTATGCAGCATGAGTTAGTAGTGTAATGCTGTATGGTCATGAGACCTGGGCAATAATGGAAGAGGATATATGCTGACTCAAACATACAGATATGACAATGATTAGATGGATATGTCGTGCATCCTTGAATGCAAGGCCTGGGAAGGAGGGGGGGCTAGGTTTAAGAGTTGAAAGGAAGGATGGGACTGGAGTGCACTGGTGTTGTGATGAAGAGGGGTAGATTGAGATGATCTGGGCATGTGAAGTCAACGAAGGATGCCAACTGGGTCTGGAAAGTAAGTGTGAATGTCGGGTATAGAGCTGTGAGAGGCAGACCGACAAAGACCAGGGATGAGGTCATAGTGTGTGACCTCAAGGATAAGGGACTGAAAAGGGAGGTTTCCAAAGCTCGAGCAGCGTAGAGAACTGCCATTACGTTACCAAAGCCAACGCAGGCAATCATGTTGGAACATTTATAAATGATACGATCATGGTTGGTTACTTACTTTCCATGTTACACACAAGATCTAATTCACTATACAGTAGGCGCGGAAAGTATTGACGCTTTTTTGCCGACATCATTCTTTTTCGCGTTAAATGAAGTAGGGTCAATACTACCCTTTCCTGTGATGTGAAATGAGCTGACGCTTTTTCAATGGGAGCTGGCAACCCTGCTCGATAGGTTTGGCACCACAGGAGCAGGCTCAGTAATGTTTGGGCAGTCACAGGAGGAGGATTGTCTCTGTGTGTGATGCACCACGAGGGCATGTTTTGACTCAAATAACACAGTTATTTGGTTACCTAACACATTCTCATCATGCCTAAAGTAACCACAAGCAAGGACAAACGTGTGGAAGTGATTACTTTATACAAAGATGGCCACAAACTCCCATTTATTGCAAATCAGATGGTGTTAGACTGAGGACAGTGCAGAGACTGGTGAAGCGGTTCAAGGACAGTGGGGAGAACATTCCTCCCACTCCACTTCCCAAGCCTGGGAGACCTCGTAAGACAACCTTCAGGACCCGTCAGCTGATCTCATGGCAAGTTAGCAAGGATCCAAGGCTAACAGCACGGGATTTAAAAGAAAAGAACCCACAGTTGCTGGCAGATGTGTCTGTCAGAAGTGTGCAGCAGCTGTTGCATGACGATCTGGGCTACAGGAGTTTTTGTGCTCGTAAAAAACCACTGCTAACTGCACTTCAGAAGAAAAAGAGAGTAAATTTTTGTAAGAAATATCTTGCCTGGAGTGAGGAGCAATGGAAAACTGTGCTTTGGAGTGATGAGTCAACATTTACTGTCACTGGTACCCCTTCATCACAAGTGTACCGCAAACCAGGCAGTGACCCCCTGGATCCTAAGTACACTTCCAAGTTTGTTAAATACCCAGCCTCACTCATGGCTTGGGGCTGCTTTACATATTATGGTGTTGGTAGGTTGGTAATTCTACCTGCAAATGAAAAAGTGAACCAGAACAATTATTTGGAGCTCTTATGTGATGTTTTAAGTGACTCTTTTGATAAAACCAAGGCAAGAGTATTTATGCAAGATTCTGCCCCTGCACATGTTGCAAAGTCAGTGAAACAGTGGCTAACAGACTGTGAGGTTCCCTTTATTCGAGATTGGCCCGGAAACAGCCCAGATATCAATCCCATTGAGAATTTATGGGCGCACATGAAGCGGCAGCTGCGTAGTATGGACACATCATCTTTGCCTAAACTTGAGGCTGCAGTCAAGCAGCTATGGAGCAGTTTTAGTCCGTCTGTTCTGCAAAACTACGCCATCAGTCTCCCCAGACGCCTTAAGAAGATAATAAAGGTGAAGGGGAATGCCAGTAAATACTAAATTCAATGGTGAGTGTTAATTTATTTGTTTCTCCTTGCTAACCACAAGAATGTTTTCTTTTTTTAAGATGGCGTCAACACTTTCCGCGCCTACTGTATTCTGTCTTAAATTTATTTTTTAGTGGTCTTGCTTCATCCTTTTTGTACAAACCTATCCTTCTCATTTCTTTAAGTTCCTGCTATCTCTCTCCTTCTTTGCAATTATATTGTTTTGTTTTTCCTTGACTCTGCTCATATCCTGCTTTCTAACATGTCTAACTTCATGATCTCTTTCTGTATCTCCAAATATCACCACACACATCTATTGCTTTCCACAGACCCTCTAATTATAACATCTTTCTCAACTGACTTTTTGTTCTCTTGCTTCTGCTGTTCCATAATCTATCATTTCCACTATTTCATTCTGTCCATCTTCAATATTAGCCCATTTTACTTGCACCTACACTATAGTATTATTTACCTTCTCAATCCATGTCTCATTTTTTTTTCCTTATTTCTTCACTATTTTAATGAAGGTAATATAGAGAGTTCTAGAAGGTATGATTAGAGAAAGAGTGAATATTGATGAGATGCAGTTTGGGTGTATGCCAGGCAAAGGGACCACTGATTCCATATTCATTGTTCGACAGCTAATAAAGGAAAAAAAAAATGGATCTGTACTTTATTTCTGATTTGGGGAAGGCAACTGACAAAGTCCCTAGGAAGGTGGTGATGTGGGCAATGAGAAAGCTTGCGTTCGAAGACTGGCTGATTAGGGTCGTTATGGCCACATATGTCGGTGCTCGCACCTAGATGAAGGTGAATGGAGATTTGAGTGATGAGTTTTCCATGAATGTTGGTGTGCAACAGGGGTAAGTCTTGAGCCCCTTGTCGTTTATCATGGTACTTGAGGCCCTCTCGCATGCCTTCAGAAATGGACTCCCATGGGAGATGTTGTATACTGAAGATTTGGTCTTGATTGTGGAGAATGAAAGGGAAGTAGAAGAAAGATTTAGGAAGTGGAGAGATGGAATGGGGCACAAGGGTTTAAAGTAAATGCAGATAAAACAAAAGTGACAGCATCTATGGTTGGTGGCAGTACTGTCAAAGAAGGGGGAAAGTGGCTATGTGCAATCTGCCACAAAGGTGTTAGAAATAATTCCATCTTGTGCTGTGTTTGTGAGAAATGGGTGCATATGAGATATAGCGGTATTAGAGGTAGACTGTGAGATAACGCTGATTTCATGTGTGCGGTGGGTCAGGGAGAGAATGTGGAGAATGTCAGGCGTGAAAAGACTGATCTTGCTGGTGAGTCACTTCAGTTGGTGGAAGAGTCTTGTCATTCAGAAGGCATGTTATGTGCTGGAGGTACAGCTGGAGCTAGCTCCGTGGCTAGAGTAAGAAGTGGTTGGAAGAAGTTCAAGGAGCTGTTGCCTCTACTGACATTAGGGCTCTCCCTCGGTGCTAAGGGAGATTTGTATGCAGCATGTGTCAGGAGTGTAATGCTGTATGGTAGTGAGACCTGGACAGTAAGAGAAAAGGATATTCACAGGCACGAAAAAAAATGAAATTCATTTGGTGGGTGCGCAGTGCATCTTTGAATGCAAGGCCTGGGTTTATAACGGAAGAGTTAAGAGGCAGGAAGAGACTGGAATGCATTGGTGCTGCAATGAGGAGGGGTAGATTAAGATGGTATGGACATGTGGAGAGGGTGATGCATGATAACTTGCTGCAGAAAGTGAGAAGTGTCAAAGTTACGGGTAGGGTTGAGAGAGGTTGACCAAAAAAGACCTGGGCTGAGGTCACTGAGTGTGACCTCAAGGATAAGGGACTGAATAGGGAAGCTGCCAGAGATCGAGCAGCATGGAAAGCTGCCATTAGGTGATTAAGGCCGATGCATGCAAGCATGCTGGGGCCTTTAAAAATGAAATGAAATGAAACAAATCTCCCTGTTAGCATTTTCGTTTCCCTGAATTTATTTGTGTAAAACTCCTTGGTCTATCTCTTCAGTTTTGAATTCCTCTCTTCTCAGGGCTTCGACCACCTCTTCTAACTTGCTGATCATTCACAAAAACAAGTCATTATCATAACTACTTCACTATTCTTTTTCTTCAAAGCCAAATTTGCCATCACCATCATTGTTGTTTTGGTTTGTCGCCATCTTATGAACATTCACTGATCATACAAAATTCTAAAGAACATCAATGATATGTATATATGGGCTGTAAACCTCCCAAAAACCATGAAAATAACACTCACAATTATACCAAAGGGGAGAGAGAACACACCCTTGCTGCTGTGTAGGGCAATTTTGACAATTGTAGCAGGATCTAATGGAGTCTGTCAACACATCTGCTTCATCCCATGGTGCATGAGTATGTACGTGTGGTCAGCTGACTGAGTTTAAACAGACCATCTTGGGTCGCATACTTTTAATCCTATTGAAAAATCACCAGTGTTTAAAAAAAAATTCTAGAAAAGACAATGTTTTGCTTGAGAAGTGGTGAATGTGCATCTACATGGTCTGACAGTGGAACCTGGGGAAGGATGGCCACAGACAGGGGCTGACCTGGGATTTTCCTACACAAAATGTACATTTTTTTTTTTCTGAGCTAGGTCATGGTTTATCTTTCGGTAAACAATGTGTTTGGTGCAAATTGGACAAAAGCAAACTGAGGGTCTACTGTACATGAATCCATTATTGGAAATATTTGGTACCTCTTAAACACTGGCAGTCTGGGGCACTTCGCAAGAAGGAGGCTTGCATTTAGGATTGGGCTCCTGGAATCCACCCACCTGACATCTTCTTCATACTTGTTATAGTCATATCTGGAAACATAGGATGTGTATAAACCTGATACCTAAATAATGACAATGATATCAATAACAGTACCCACTACAGACATGAAATCTGTGATAACTGTATTCATTTCAGTACTGTACTGTACTTTATTTGATTCATGAACAAAAAATTCAAGCTATCTCCATTACTGTACTCCAAAATTTTTCTCACAATTACATGGTATAAAAAATCAAATTTGCTGCTGAACACAACTTTGATTAATGAAAGGAACTATTTCCAAGCATATTTTCCAAAACTTCAAGCTCAAATCATGAGCCACACAAACATGAACATGATAGGGGTACTACATATCTATTGAGAAGTAGACTGTAGCACCAGTTGAGCAGGGCAGTACTCCCAAGGTGGATGGAAAGCTGATGACAGGGAGAGCTGGAGCTCCCGTATCATCAGCCCTCGGGACTAGTTCCTGACCATCCCCCATTGCTGAACTTTTTCAGTGTTTCAGTTACACAGAGAGTAGGCCAGCATGCTCTCCAGTACAAGTTTCTCTAACTGTCAACATCAGTCTATATGCACAGTACACACTACGCTACCTTTTCAAAATTAAAGAAAAATGGTGTACAACAACCATGCCTCGGAGTCCCAAGGGTGGTGGTGGGGGGGGGGACCATAAATGCCTTAACCATCCGCCCCTCTCCCAGTGATTACTCAACATGCCTGAAACTGTATGACTCACTTCTTCTTCATTTCTGCAACATTCACAGCCTTTCCTCTAACTTTCTCTCTGTTGAACACCACCTTTCCTCAGCTAAACCTCACCTTCTCTTCTTAACAGAGACTCAGCTGTCTGAGGCAACAGACAGCAAACACTTTTCTTTATCCTCCTACTTCATACTCATTTCAAAGCCAAAGGTGGCTGTTGTGTATATGTACGCATCTTGCTCTCGTGTTCCTCAACATGATTCTTCGGAATTCTCTACTCTCTGGCTTTGGCACTCCTGTCATTCTCTGACTAAATACATCTACGCTGTTTACATATCTCCTAATTCTACTAACTATCAAAAAATCAACAACTATCTTACTTCTATGATGGAACACATTCTATCTATTTCTCTTTTCTCTGAAATCTCCAGTCTAGGAGATTTCAATCTTCACCACCACCTTTGGCTCTCCTCTCCTTTCATGTATCCACCTGGTGAACAAGCCTACAACTTTTCTATCCTTAATGACCTAGAGCAGCTTGTACGGCACCCTACCCGTATACCTAGCCGCCTAGGAGAGAGCTCCAACATACCTGACCTCTTTCTAACAACTAATCCTTCTGCTTACACTGTTAATCTTTTCTCTCTGCTGGGCTCCTCTGGGCTCCTCCAATCATTACCTTATCATCTTAACCTGTCCTATCACTCCGGTACGGCCTGTGAACCCTCCAAAGAAATGCCACCTGTGGCACTTTGGAGCTGCGGATTGGGAGGCCTTCAGGCAGTACTTCTTTGATCTTCCCTGGAATGATTATTGTTTCCATGGCAGGGAGCCATCTTGGTGTGCCTTGCGCATTACGGAGGCTATTCTCTCGGGCATGAAAGCATATATTTCTTTCTCATATCCTTTGTCTAATGCAAGAAAGCCTTGCTTTAATCATGCTAGATCTAACGCTCTCCACAACAAGGAGAGAGTCTATAAAAGGTACTAGAGCCAACTCACCCCTGAATCACATCTTTTTCATGTTTTTGCCCGGAATCGTGCTAAGTCTGTTCCTCGCCCTGCTAAAAATAATTTCATCCGTACTAAATGCTCTCAACTCTCCAACTCGAATTCTTCCTGCTCCTTCTGCCACCTTGCCAAAAACCTTTCTAACAACTTTAGCTCATCATCGTTCCATCCTCTTTTCTACTCTGATGGTTCTGTAGCTATTTCTTCTACTGATAAAGCAGATCTCTTTGCACAGACTTTCTCCTCCAATTCCACTTTAGATGATTCCGGTGCTGTTCCTCCATCACTTCCCCCCTCTGGCTTCCTCATGGCTTACAACAGAATTTCTTCAGCTGATGTATATTCTGCCATCACTGGCCTCAATACTAACAAGGCATATGGGCCTGATGGAGTCCCTCCAGCTGTCCTCAAGAACTGTGCTTCAGTGCTTACACCCTGCCTAGGTAAACTCTTTCGCCTTTGTCTATCAACTTGTACCTTTCCTTCTTGCTGGAAGTTTGCTCTCATTCAGCCAGTCACAAAGAAGGGTGACCATTCCCAACCCTCTAACTATCGTCCAGTTGCTTTAACATACTGTGTCTCAAAAGCTTTCGAGTCTATTCTTAACAGAAAATTTTTAGAGCATCTTTCCTATCACAACCTTCTTTCTGATCATCAGTATGGCTTCTGTCAGGGAAGCTCCACTGGCGATCTTCTCACCTACCTTTCAGATTCCTGGTCATCCTCCTTTCAGGACTTTGGCGAAAGCTTTGCCACTGTACTTGATATCTCAATCGCTTTTGATCGAGTCTGGCATAAATCTTTAATTTCCAAACTGCCCTCTTACAGTTTCTTTCCTTCTATCTGTGCCTTCATCTATAGCTTCCTTTCTGGTCATTCTATACCTGCTGTTGTAGATGGCCATCGTTCTTCTCCTATATCTATCAACAGAAGTGTTCCTCAGAGCTCTGTCCTATCACCAACTCTCTTTTATTCATCAATGATCTTCAAGGCTGTACATCTAACCCTATCTACTTATACCCTGATGATTCCACCCTTCACCTTTCCATTCGGCTCCTGCAATGTCCATCTCAACAGTTACTTCAATAAACAGGGGTAAAAATAATCTTGTTTTTAACACATCAAAAACTCAGTTTTTACACCTATCAACCCGTCAAAATCTTCCACGGAAGTACCCACTAATGTTTAGTAATATGCTGCTCAATCCTGCATCATCCTTGAACATGCTTGGGGTTTCATTCACTTGGGATTTATCTTGGAAAGATCATATTGCATCTCTTGTAAAATCCGCTTACAAGCGATTGGGTGTGCTAAGCCAACTCCGTGCCTTCTTTACCCCTGCACAGTTATTGACTTTATACACAAGTTTTATTCGCCTCTGTTTAGAGTAAAACTCTTATGTGTGGGAAGGCTCCCCACATACAGCTCTTCTCAATAGAGTGGAGTCAAAGGCTTTTCATCTCATCAACTCTCCTCCTCTTACTGGCTCCCTTCAACCTCTGTCTCTTCACAGCACTGTTGCATCTTTATCTCTTTTCTGTCACTACTTCAATGGTCACTGCTCCTCTGAACTGTCTGCTTGCATCCCTCCACCTCTACGACGAGTGCATAGCACCCGTCAAGCAATAAACTCTCATCCCTTTTCTGTCGATGCTCTCTGACGCAAGAGTTAACCGTTACTGGGTCCCAGTCCTTCATTTGTGCAACAGGTCAGCTCTGGAACTGTCTTCCTCTGTCTGTATTTCTACTTCCTATAATCCTCAGTCTTTCAAATGCAGTGTGTCCAGGCATCTCGAAATGAACGGATCTGGAATTTGGCTCTTTTTTGTATTCTTTTTGTTTTTTTCTTGGAAGGAACTCTTTGCGGGCTCAGCCTCTGGTTCCTTCTTCCTCGCATAAAAAAAAAAAAAAACAGTATATTGACCATCCAAATATTTTTAGCCCCATTAATAAAATAGTGGTCTGAGGCTAAGCTACTAAATCCCAACAGTTATGGAAAGGGTGACCAGTCTCTCTCGTCTGTGTGACATTATATGAGCAATAGACCCCAATCAGCCCTCATGTGTAAATCCTTACAGATCCCAGTGAGATGAAGGAACTTAACTCACTAGACTACTGAGTGTCAATTTGTTATATGGTTACCAACCATTGTAAAAACTGATTTCCTGGGTTACAAAAATGATTTGATTTGTCACCTAAAGGCAGCACTACAATAAGTGACTGGAAGGGAGGAGCTTCTACATACCACCTATACAGTACATTTATTATTATTATTATTTTTTTTTTTAAATAACAGAAGAAGGAAAAACAAATGAATAAAAAAAAAATCCATACACCAGACTGTTGGTGTCCTCCATTCATGAAATAACTGTAACAGTTGGACTTGAACAGCTGTAGGCTGAAGTTTGGAGGGAAACAACTCTGGGGAAGCGAGTTCAAGAGATATGAGGTTCGGGGAATAAAAGAATTCTAACAGGCGGAAGTTCTGCAATATGGCTGTGTGACATTCCAGTCACGAGCATTGCCAGATGCCAGTGCAGCATGAGGGAAGGTATGGAGAGGTGGCACAATGGATGCATCTTCGTCTAGGCATTTGCAATAAAAATATTTGTAAAATAATGCAAGGGAGGCAACATTCCTTCTTACTTGTAGAGGAGGTAGTTTATTTATAATAGTGTTATTAATAATTCCAACAGCTTTGCTCTGAATTTCGTCTAGTTGTTATAATGCAATCTTTCCACATCCATTCCACAAGGGTGAGCAATATTCATGCTGAGAATGCACACATTATAGCTAACTGCTCATCAGTGATGAAGTTACACTCTGTACAATAATCTAAGTTTCTATGAAGAGGTTTAAGCAAGTGATTTGACATGAGCGGTCCAGCTGAGGGCATTGTTAAGTGAGATGCCGAGAATTTCAATATTTTCAGAGATGGGGATATTAGTAGCACTGACGGTAATATATGAATCTGGCAATATCTGTCTATTAGTAAATTGTATATATTTGGTTTTACTAGTGTTAAATGAAACAAGGTTGTTTTGTCCCCATTCACTGATCATAGATAAGTCCTAATTTATGAAGATGGCTGTACTGAGTTAAGAAATAGAGATACTAGACTTTGTAAATGGGTGTCTGAGTGTGAATGAACTATGATGTGTTGAGTCATCTGCATTTGAATGGATGGGATTGTAGGTGACAGATAATAAATCATTAATGTGAACCAGGAACAAGGCTGGTGCCAGAACTGATCCCTGAGGCACACTGACATTAATTCAATTGAAATTGGAATACACATCATCTACTTTTACTCTCATTTTTCTGTCGCTGAGACATGAGGCAAGCAGAAGTACAAAAGACGTTACTCCATAGCAAGGGAATTTGGACAGCAGGGAATGGCTCCATACTCTGTCGAAAGCCTTAGAAATATCAAGGGCTACTGCATGAGTTTCTTCATGTAGGTTGATTGATTGATGGTATGAGTCAGGAGACTGAGTAAGTCAATGGTGGATCTTTTGTGGCAAAAACCATATTGTCTATAATTAAGTTGTTGGATTTAAGGTGTTTAACTACATGCTTACTGATTATAATTTCAAATACAGTACTTTACCAAGAGAAGATGTGTCAGCTATTGGTCTGTAATCAGAAGGGTCAGAGGAACTTCCTTTCTTTGGAACTGGGTGGATATTGGCTTCTTTCCATGATTTAAGGAATGAAGAAGTACATATCCATAGTCTGAATAATTTAGCTAGAACAGGGACAAGTTCTGGGGAACATTTTTTCAAAACGCCTGGAGGAATTCCATCTGGGCCTGGAGCTTTGTTGGTAGGTTTACGTATCTTGTCTGTATTTTAAGTGGAACAATTTCAGGAGAGTCAAGTTCTAGTACTGAGATGTTCTGGCTGACTTCCTCTATGGTAGAATTTCTGGTAAATGTACTGGCAAAGATATCTGCTTTCCCACGTGGGTCATTTGTAATGTTGCCATCTGAAGATTTTAGTGGGGGAATGGATGATGACTTTTTAAAGTTATTATTAAAAGAATTAAGAGATGACAGGAATACAGTAATCCCTCTATTATTCGGATGCCCATTATTCGGACATCGTGGGCTGTCCACCCCCCAAAATGCCCAAAAATTCGGAAAAATATTTTAAAAATCAGATTTTTTTGGACCGCGTCAGTTTGAATTTCCCGCGCACGCCGATCGGCTGTGTTTACACGCGTGGCGCATGTCTGTCCGTCCCATTTCCCGCTCTGCTCCTGGCTCGTAAACAGCTCCGACAATGGCGGCCGAAGTGATTGCTTTTGTGGTGATACCTTACCTCCTGCAGGGCTTGATGCTGCTCTTCACCTTCTTCATCATGTGTGCGAAGATGGCACCGCCTCCTGAGAAGAGGAAGAAAGTGGTTCTGACTCTGGAGAAGAAGAGGCAGGTATTGGAGAAGGTGGACGCCGGGTGGCCAACATCACGGATTTGTCGTGAATTCAACCTCCCTTGCTCCACCTTATTTGATATCAAGAAGTCCCGAGACAAACTACAGCAGTACACGGCTGATTTCGCTTCGAAGACCAAACGAAACCCGGAGAGGAAGGTGATGTTTAGTCCTAAGTATGCAGACATCGACCGGTCCACATTCATCTGGTATCGACAACAACGTGCTGCTGGTGTGTTGGTATGTGGAACGGAGCTGAAAGCTGCTGCTGAGAAGTTCACAAGGCTACACGACACCCTAGACTTCAAGGCATCTGAAGGTTCGCTCTTCGCGTTCAAGTTACGACACGGACTTACCAACTGTAAGACCCATGGTGAAGCTCTGGACGCTAACGACGAAGGAATAGAACAGTTTCGGCAGAAGGTGAATGGCTTGATTGATAGGGAGGGCCTCACTCTCGGTCAAGTTTACAACACTGACGAAACTGGCCTATTTTACCATTCAATACCCACAAACACTCTTGCTGAGGAGACGGAGAAGCGTTTGCCTGGCCCCAAGCTCTCCAAGCAATGAGTGTCTGCTTTGTGCTGTGCAAATGCTAACGGCATGCACCAGCTCAAGTCTGTTATTGTAGGTCATGCAAAGCAGCCTAGGTGCCTTAATGGGTTAATGGATCCCCTTCCTGTCGTGTGGTATCATTCTCTGAAGGCTTGGTTCACAACCAAGATCTTCAGAAATTGGTTCCACCAACACTTTGTAAAGGAGGTCATTCGTTATCAGACGGAGACACTAAAAATGCCACGAGACCAGGTAAAGGCCCTCCTGATTCTAGACAATGCACCTGCGCATCCGTCAGAGAAGGAGTTGGTTGCTGAGAATGGTCGGATCAGGTGTCTGTTTTTGCCACCTAATACAACTGCTCTCATCCAACCAATGGACCAGGGAGTGATTGTGGCAACGAAGAGGCTATACCGACGGAAGTTTTTGGACGAGGTGATCGTTGTGTACGAGGAAGAGGACGATCGTAGGGAAGGACGAGACATGCGAGGACAAAAACTCTCGAAAACCTTCGCCGATACAACCTCAAGTCTGCCATCTACAACTGGGCCAGTGCATGGAAGGAAGTCTCTGTCAAGACTTTAGAAAATGGTTGGTCTCGGCTGCTTCATGGAAGTGACGTGGTGCACGATTTTCTAGGTTTTGACGTGGATGATTTCCATGCAAGGCTTCGTGCGGGTGGAGACAATGTGGATGTCGACGAAGTGCGCGAGTGGTTGGATGACGACGAGGGCGATCCTGGGTATCAGATCATGTCTGATACCGAGATCGCATCTACTGTTGCCGGTCCGAGTACCTAGCAGGAAGATTCCGACAATGACAGAGACGACGATGCGGACTCCTCATGGCTTGCCACTACCCCGACCATCCCCAGGCTGAGCACACTCCGGGAGTATGTGGAGTTCATCCTTGACTATCTAGAACACCCGGACTGCAACAGGGAGATGGGGCCCTTGGGTTTTGTGGGTGAAGTGCGAGCTTTCAGGCAGCGCATCATTAATCGTCAAAATCGTCGTCCTTTGCGTCAATCGACCATTGACAGTTTTCTCAGGCCAGTCAACTCTGCCGTGGTCAACCCTCGCTCCACACCATCATCTCACCAAGACAGGCCTTCTAGCTCCGAGCCACAGCCCAGCACATCAGGTAAGGCTGAGTCACCACTGGATGTTAGTTTGCGTCTATCTTCGGAGTCCTCTGCAGTGGATAGCGTATCACCACGTCCCACCAAGATGCCCCTACGCCGCCTCCGTCAGCTCATCTCGGACTCTGACAGCGACTAAATTCTCCAGGGCTCGTCACTAGACCACATGGGAATTTACTGTTATGTACAGTGCAGTGAAGTGATGTGATCCCAGTTATAAAAAAAAAACGTTGTGGAAAGTGTTGGTAAGAAGTGCTGATGACTGTCAATTGCAAAGGCGTGTCAGGTGCAAGGTCTTCCTGTCAGAGTCTGAGATGATAGAGTGGGTATTTACATCAGGACGGCGGCTTCTTTTTCGTAAGTACCCTACCTTCATCAAAATTCCTTGTTTTTTTCTTTCCATATCATTAATCTCATGCATAAACTGTGTGCAAGATGATTTCCATAATGATTTTCATGTTTAACCTGTTTTCATCATGCTGTAAACGTGTTAAAAAATTTCCAAAAATGTTAATCATAATTTTCTGCTTGCAATTTAATTTTTTCATGCATGGTTTTTAAGTGAACCAGCTATGAAAATGGTGAAAGCCAGTGAATTTCATATCCGGTCATAACCTAACCTAACCTAACCTATGATTACCATAAAGATTTTCATGTTTAACCTGTTTTCATCATGCTGTAAATGTGTTAAAAAATTTCCAAAAATGTTAGTCATAATTTCCTGCTTTCAATTTAATTTTTTCATGCATGGTTTTTAAGTGCACCAGCTATGAAAATGGTGAAAGCCAGTGAATTTCATGTCCGGTCATAACCTAACCTAACCTAACCTAACTTAACCTATGATTACCATAAAGATTTTCATGTCAAACCTGTTTTCATCATGCTGTAAATGTGTTAAGAAATTTCCAAAAAAATTAATCATAATTTCCTGCTTGCAATTTCATTTTTTCATGCAAGGTTTTTAAGTGCACAAGCTATGAAAAAGGTGAATGCCAGTGACTTTCATGTCCGGTCATAACCTAACCTAACCTAACCTAACCTAACCAAACCATTTTTCTGGTAGCAGTTTACATCATTTACTGTATTTGATGCTTTGTATCCAATAATTTAGTGCATAAAATGTGAGAAAAGATGAATTCCATGTCCGATACTTACTTATACTATGCTGGCTAGTTCTGACCACCTATGCCTTACTCACCTCTAAATCATCATTTTTTGGTTATAATTCAATTAATTCATGCTTTGTGTGCATTATTTATGTGAAAAGGGACCTAAATAAGTGCTATACATGTCTGGTAGGGAGGTAGGAAGGTAGTTTTCTGATTTAGGTTAGGTTAGGTTAGGGTCATGAATGACCAGTGCTGGAGCTTCAGGGCCCAATATTCAGACAAGACCAATGTCCGGACATGCCTTTGGCTCTATTGCGTCGAATAATGGAGGGATTACTGTATTCTATTGTTATAAGGGTTGTTAGGTAGTTTTGATGCTTGATTATGAAGCAAGTTTGATTTAGCGAGATTTATTACAGCTTTTGCATGGTTTCAAGCAATTTTAAATTAACAGAGTGATTCAGATGTTTTTGATTTTAAGTAAGAGTTATATGCTAATGATTTCTGGGCTGTTGCTCTGGCACAGTCGTCATCAAACCATTTTGGAGAGTTCGATCTTTTAGTGAACTGTTGACTTGATATGAATAAATCCATACCAGCTAGTATTTAATCACTAACGTGGGACTGGGTAGAACTGGCATCACTAGAGAAGAAACACTGCCATGGAATGTCAGCAAGATAATTTCTAAATCCATCCCAGTTTGTCCATCAAGGTGCCATCAGGTCACCATGACAGGTTCAGAACTGGGAGGTTTGGGGGGGCTAACTAATGAGGCTTTGATGAGATTGTGGTCAAAGGATCCAAGTGGTGCCAGTATCTCTATCCTGTATTGATCTGGATTATTTGTCAGGAACAAATCCAGGAGATTCTGCAAACAGCATCATCAGTCCTGGCAGAATGCAATAACCATTCAACATTAAGTACGGTAAAATCACCCAAAATGGTAATTTCGGTGCTAAGGGCAAGGTTTACATTACTCAACTGTGTGGGTATGGAGTCAAATACACTGGGTTCTGAAGAAGCATTCGGGGAGCGACAGATTACAGATATATTTGATAATATTTAGATAATTTTGTTTATACAATGAGTAATCAAAACTGGATGAAGTGAAGTTTAAAATAGTGTCAACTGCATATTGAGATTTGATACAACAACAGGTGCCACCCTTGTTATGGAAGTCTGTGAGGAAATGGTAACCAGGAAAACAAAATGAGGATACTTTGGTAGAGGGTGAGATTTGTCATTCTGTGAGGAATAGGGCCAGAGGAGATATGGACTGCAGGAAAAACTAACTGAATTTAGACTGGTGCTAAGACCACAGATGCTGGTAAAGAATAAGGCCGCACCTTCACTTCTCCACTGGTACACAGTCAATATAGTACAAAGTAGTAGGCAGAGTTATATGTGGCAGCACAGATTTACCTGAGTTCCATACTCAAATAAATTTTGTGGGCAATGACTACTTAAAAAGCACTGTACACACTCTTTCCATCACTGTTATCTCAACCAAAGTATGGTTATCAAATACAGCGAACCCTTGGTTATAACGGACTTCGTTATCATGACAGTGAAAATCTGCACTCCTGCTGTTATCATGCATTTTTTGGCTAAAAAACATAATTATTGCACAACTAAGCTGGTTTTTACTGACAATGATGGTGCAATGTCTGTGGTTTCTGACAACTGACGGATTCTAAGATGAGGCCCTACTCAAGAAGCTACTGGTAATCCCTGGTGGTGGAGACCCATAACTCTCCACCTCCCAACCTCAGACACCCTTACCCAAAGCTCATCTCAGATCTCCTTCTGGTACATATATCTTCCTAATTGTGCCATTTTCATCTCCTTCCACTAACCTAATCATGGATATGTGTGTTTCTGACACTTATCAGAACAGTATGTGCATTATGTATTTAAGAGGTCTATATTGTTGTAAAAGGGAAAATTTTAGCTTGCACTTAGGATGCACACTACCAATTACAATATATTCCATTGGATCTGTGTTTTCATTACTGCACAATTCTGTTTTCATGCACCATGTCTGGTACCAATTATGTACAATAATCACGGGCAGTAAAAAGGCAGGGAAAAGGACGACATGGAGGCGATTTGTTTGTGGCCACCCCTTACAGGATTAAGGCATCTGGCAACAGATCTACAGATAGAACCAATGGACCACTGTACCGTACTTTTACTCCAGTACCATTTGAAAATGAACAAAAAGGAAGAAAAGTCCTTGTTACATTAAACACAGAAAATTCACTCTAGTCACTGTCCAACAACAGAACATAGATGGGAGGGTGGTGGCCGTGTTAGTATGGATGTGGTCTTCTGTTCCAATGGATGCAGGTTAAAATCCTGACTTGGGCAAGGAGTAATAGAGATCTGAATTTTACTAAAGCAGACTTTACAGGTCCACCACAGAACTCAGAAACATCATACAAACAACCCTGCTAATACCAATTCATCAGTCCTGCATGAGAAAGCCCTAGTATATATTCAGTTTAGATGGTGGGTGTTAGCACTGGATTTTGCTTGGTGCACTGGTGCTGAATGTATGTGTTTGGTAGTTCAATCTCAATTAAACTGGCTCTTGGTGGGGTGTGTCCCTGGTGGTTGTGACACAGTCTGCAGTGTTTGCCTGTGGGGTGGCATCTGGGTTGGTATGGCTGCTGAGAATGGTGGCAGTGGAGACACAAGGGCAGACTGCCCTCCAGGTGGATCACCTCCTGAAGGGACTGAGATGGAGGTGGCGATGCAGGATCCATGAATCATGTAAAGATGCGAGGACAGATGCAGCAGATGATCAGTTGGTGATGATGGTGGTGGTGGTGGTGGTGGTGATGGAGGGGGGGATGGGTGAGGTCATGAGTGCCACCAAGTAAGGTGACATATTTACTTACAAAGGAGGAGCATTCAGCTGTTTCAGTTACTTAGCCATGGTTACGGCTGCCATCACTGTCACCATTTGCAAAGTATATCATGGAGAGGGACATCACGGTGACTGATAGGTGCAGACTGCTCCAAATTTGTGTGGACAGAAAACATGTGGGGAAACTGATACTGGCTTCTGAAGCTCTGACAGTGTCTGGTGACTGGCAGGTACTATGCAAGGCTTCCTCTTCCCATGATAATAATACTTTTGAAATAGGAAAGATAAGCCCTGTGTCTGAAGATGTGTCAAATGCCAAGTTGTTTCATACACTGTCAGCGCTGGATGGGAGGCCAACTAAGTTACTGAAGGTTACCAAGTTTAAGTGGAGGTCCAGCAATAGTGAACAAAAGGCCACTAGGGTGACGTGCCTTAAATTCCATGGCCCGTTGCCCTTCACTGTACTTATTAATCATTTGTGCTTTCAGGTGAAACAATACATTTTCCCTGTCCTTTGTTGCTTTAGTTCTTATATGTTTATTCACAGTGCTATTTCCTGTCATAACAGGATGTGATATGTCCACTACAAAAAACTTAACCCATCCCATTCAGCACATCTTCCCGCGAACCCTTCCCACAGCCGGGCATTCCCAAGAGAAATCATGAAAATCGTCTATTTTAAACCTTCATATCTCAGTTAATACTTAAACAAAAATAGAAAACAAGGTGTCATAATACTCATCAAGTCTTTGACTTCAAGCTGATTGCATCAGAAGGTCCATGAAGTGTGTTGGGAGAGTGAGTGAGTAGGGAAAGGGGGCAATTATTTTTATTTTTTGCCAGTGTCCGTATGTGTGGCAGAGGTTCGGTGACACAAATAAGGCTTAGACTAACCCTCCACAATAATAACACGTCAATAACACTTCCAAAAGACCAAAATCCACCATAAACACTATTTACGTGACAAATTTTCCATAATCGGCTGCACTTGCCGCTGGGAGGCTGGTAACCACAGCAACAACCTTGAGGCCAGCTGCCTGCTCGCCACACAACCATCCCGCCTTACAGACAGAGAGACACTCTCGCTCTCTCTTTCTCACACACACACACACACACACAGATGTATGTTTGGCTTGCATTGTCACTCGATTCTGGCAACGCTGTGCAACTAGATGTCTGGATATTACAAATAATACTATTTTTACTACTACTACTACTACTACAACTACAGTATCACTATCGGTACTACAACTACAACTAATACTACAACTACCACTACTACAACTACTACTACTACTACAACTACCACTACAACAACAACATCTACAACTACTACTACTTTACTTTAAATAATACCACAACAATTATAACTACGAATACGTAAAACCAAAAAAAATACTGAAAAAAAAAAGTTATACACGTATCGTCTATCTATTCCTAGATGCATTAATCCCGTAAGTGGTGGCCACAAACAAATCACCTCCATGTCAACCTGTCCACTGCTATATCAATGCCCTGCTCCCAGTTCACACACCCCTCTCTCATACACCTCTCCACTCCATCCCTCCATCTCATCCTTGGCCTCCCCCTCCCTCCACCTCACTCACACACACTCTCCTCATTAGTCTCTCACTCTCCATCCTCTCAATATGGCCAAACCACCTCAATATATTTCTCCTAATGCTTCCCATCACATCCACATCCACAACACAATGATGCTTCACTTCTTCATTTGTCAGTCTGTCTCTCCATGTGACTCCACATGCTCCTCACAAATAACTCATTTCCACTGCTCTCACTCTTTACTTCTGTCTCTCCAACAAGGTCCATGCTTCACTTTCATACGTAAAGTTGGTATCACAATATTGTCAAGTACTAATTTTTTCACTTCCATACTCACTTCCCTGTTTCTTATCACTGCTTTCAAGGAACCAGCAACCTTTCTTCCTCGTTGTACCCTTTCAAGCACTTCACCCTCTAAACTTCCATCCTTACTCATCACACTACCAGAGTACTTAAATGCACTCACAATTTCCATTTCCTCCAATCCAACCTCACTGTACATTCACTGACTTCACTTCTCTTGAAGACTATACCTTTACTCTTCCCTACATTAACCTTCAGATTCCATTTTTTACATACTCTCTTGCATATTGTCCATAATCGAAAATACTGTATTTTCCACTATAACAGAACCTATTCATGTGGTTTAGACTTTCTCATCATAATAAATATACAAACATGAAAATTTTCAATAGAAAAAACAAAAGGCACTGATTTCATCATAAAACAAGCTTTCTGCTTCCATTATTCACGTAAATAGACAGAGCAGTGGCACGAGACCCTCAGGCAGTACTTCTTTGATTTTCCTTGGAATGATTATTCCTTCCATGGCAGGGAGCCATCTGAGTGTGCTTTGCGCATTACGGAGATTATTCTCTCGGGCATGGAAGCATACATTCCTTTCTCATATCCTCTGACTAATGCAAGAAAGCCTTGGTTTAATCATACTTGTTCTAATGCTATCCGCAACAAGGAGAGGGCCTATAAAAGGTACCGGAGCCAACCTACCTCTGAATCACATCTTTATTATGGTTTTGCCCGGAATTGCGATAAGTCCGTTCTTCGCTCTGCTAAAAATAATTTCAAATGTACTAAATGCTCTCAACTCTCCAACTCAAATTCTTCCTGCTCCTTCTGCCACCTTGCCAAAAACCTTTCTAACAAGTTAACATTATCATCCTTCCCTCCTCTTTTCCACTCTGATGGCTCTGTAAATATTTCTTCTACTGATAAAGCAGATCTCTTCGCTCAGACTTTCTTCTCCAACTCCACCTTAGACGATTCTGGTGTTGTTCCTCCATCACTTTCCCCCTCTGACTTCCTCATGGCTGACATTAAAATTTCTTCAGCCTCAATACTTACAAGGCATATGCTTCTGTGCTTACACCCCCCTAGGGAAACTCTTTCGCCTTTGTCTATCAACTTGCACCTTTCCCTCTTGCTGGAAGTTTGCTCTCATTCAGCCAGTCCCAAAGAAGGATGACCATTCCCAACCCTCTAACTATTGTCCACTTGCTTTGACATCCTGTTTCTGATAAGTTTTCGAGTCAATTCTTCTATCTATCTATTGCCAGATGCCTCAATCCCGAACGGGGTGGCCACAAACAAATCGCCTCCATGTCACTCTGTCCCCTGCCATTTCACTACCATGCTCCCAAGTCACACACCCCTCTCTCATATACCTCTCCACTCCATCTCACCATCTCATCCTCAGCCTCCCCCTCCCTCTCGCCCCCTCCACCTCACTCACATACACTCTCCTCGTCAGTCTTTCACTCTCCATCCTCTCCACATGCCCAAACCACCTTAAAGTGTTTCTCCTAACGCTTCCCATCACGTCCTCAACCACACCACAAAGCTCCTTCACTTCCTCATTTGTTAGTCTGTCTCTCCATGTGACTCCACATGCTCCTCTCAAATAACTCATTTCCACTGCTCTCACTCTTGACTTCTGTCCTTCCAACAGGGTCCAAGCATCACTTCCATATGTCAGAGTTGGTATCACAATACTGTCATGTAACAACTTTTTCACTTCCATGCTCACCTCCCTGTTTCTTATCACTGCTTCCAACGAACCAGCAACCTTCCTTCCCTGCTGTACCCTTTCGAGCACTTCACCCTCCAGACTACCATCCTTACTCATCACACTGCCCAAGTACTTAAACTCACTCACATTCTCCATTTCCTTCCCATCCAATCTCACTGTACACTCACTGGCTTCACTTCTCTCGAAGATCATCACTTTACTCTTCCCCACATTCACCTTTAGATTCCGTTTCTTACACACTCTCCCAAACTCATCTACCAAGCCTTGCAGCTCCCCTTCGTCTTCACTCAACAACACAGTATCATCTGCAAACAACAGTACAGGGAGTTTCCAAACACTGCCCTCTCTCACTAAGGCCATTCCAACATCCACTGCCTGACCGTGTATCTCTTTTATAACCCCATCCATATACAGATTGAACAACCACGGAGACATGACATCCTTGTTTCAATCCAACCTTCAAATGGAAAGATTCACTCAGTTTGCCATCCACACGCACTGCAGCCTTAGCACCCTCATACATACTCTTCACTGCCTTCAACAACTTCCCATCCACTCCATATATTCTTAATACCTTCCACAAACCTTGTCTATCCACCCTGTCATATGCTTTCTCCAGATCCATGAAGGCTGCATACAACTTCTTGTCCTTCTCTAGAAACTTTTCCACTAAGGATCTAAGAATGAATATCTGGTCTACACAACCTCTTCCCTTCCTAAAACCTCCTTGTTCTTCTCTAACTAATTCCTCAGTAATTTCCCTAACTCTGTCAATAAGTATCCTACCATATATTTTTCCCATTACACTGAGAAGGCAAATGCCTCTACCCTCCTCCCAAGCCAATCTGCACACCTTCCACATCCATTCTATTACTAACTCTCCCCCATGCTTCAGCATTTCACCACACACTCCATCAATTCCTGGGGCTTTCCCCATTATAACTTTCTTCATTGCTTCCACCACTTCCATCCTGGTGATTTCTTCCTCTCTTCTCACAACCCTCCTTCTCCCTGCCATTCCCCAGCCACTTAGACTTGCATTACTTTCATTCTCTATGTTCAACAGATCATTAAAGTGTTCTCTCCAACTTTTTTTTTTTTTTATGCAAGAAGAAGGAACCAAGGGCCATGGGCCCGCATACTGTTCCTCCAAGAAAAAGTAAAAACAATACAAAAGAGAGCCAAATTCAAGATCCATTCATTTCGAGATGCCTGGACACACTGCGTTTGAAAGATTGGAGATCATAGGAAGTAGGGAATACAGACAGAGGGAGACAGTTCCAGAGTTGACCAGTTGCATAAATGAAGGACTGGGAGTAACGGTTAACTCTTGCATTAGAGAGTTGGACAGAAAAGGGATGAGAGTTTGTTGCTAGACGGGTACTACGTGCCCGTCGTAGAAGTGGAGGGATGCAAGCAAACAGTTCAGAGGAACAGTGACCATTGAAGTAGCGATAGAAGAGAGAGATAAAGAAGCAACAGTGCGGCGAAGAGACAAAGGTTGAAGGGAATCAGTAAGAGGAGGAGAGTTAATGAGATGAAAAGCATTTGACTCCACCCTATAGAGAAGAACCGCATGTGAGGAGCCTCCCCACACATGAGAGTTGTACTCCATACACGGGCGAATAAAACCCGTGTACAAGGTCAACATCTGTGCAGGGGTAAAGAAAGCTCAGAGTCGGCCCAGCACACCTAATCTCTTGGAAGCAGATTTCACAAGAGATGTAATATGTTCTTTCCAAGACAAATCCCGAGAGAATGAAACCCCTAGCATGTTCAAGGAAGATGCAGGACTGAGCTGGACATTATTAAACATTAGTGGGTAATCCAGAGGAAGATTTTGTCGGGTTGATAAGTGTAAGAACTGAGTTTTTGATGCATTAAAAATAACAGGATTATTTTTACCCCAATCCACTAGTAATCTACCATTTTTATCTTTCACACCCCCACTGACTTCGTTGGCACCCTGTCTAGCTCTCTTTACCTACTTCCAGAACATTTTCTTACATTCCCTCCACTTTGCACTCAAATTCCTTCCAAATTCCTCATCCACTCTCTTCTTACTCTCTCTTACTAATCTTTTCACCTCTCTCCTCCTCACTACATATAACTCTCTCGTCCGTCTCTCAGCTTCTTTGTCGCCCCTGTTCCTCATCCACTCATTACATGCTTCTTCTTTTGTGCCACAGTCAATTGTTAACAGAAAAATTTTAAAGCATCTTTCCCATCACAACCTTCTTTTTAATCGTCAGTATGGGTTCCGTCAGGGACGCTCTACTGGCGATCTTCTCACTATCTTTCAGACTCCTGGTCATCCTCCTTCCGGGACTTTGGCAAAAGCTTTGCCATTGCACTTGACCTCTCAAAGGCTCTCGATCGAGTCTGGCATAAATCTTTAGTTTCCAAATTGCCCTCTTATGGCTTCTATCCTTCTATCAGTGCCTTCATCTCTAGCTTCCTTTCTGGTTGTTTTATAGTTGCTGTTGTAGACGGCCATCGTCCTTCTCCTAGATCTATTAACAATGGTGTTCCTCAGGACTGTGTCCTATTACAAACTCTCTTCCTTTTATTCTCAAATGACCTTCTGAGCCGTACATCTAACACTATCCACTCATACGCTAATGACTCCACCCTTCACTTATCCATTCAGTTCCCGCAACATCCATCTCAGCAGTTACTTCGACAAACAAGGGATGAGGCTATGGCACACCTAATGTCTGATTTCGCTCGTATCTCTAACTGGGGTCAAAATAATCTTTTTTTTTTTAATGCACCAAACACGATGTATTTTTTTTTGTTTTTTTTTTTTTTTTTTTTTTTGCAATGAAGAAGGAACCAAAGGCCATGGGCCCACAAACTGTTCCTTTCTAGAAAAACAAAAACAATTAAAAAAAAAATCAAGAGCCATTCATTTCGAGATGCCTGGACACACTGCGTTTGAAAGACTAGAGATCATAGGAAGTAGGAAATACAGACAGAGGAAGACAGTTCCAGAGTTGACCAGTTGCATAAAGGAAGAACTGGGAGTAATGGTTAACTCTTGCATTAGAGAGCTGAACAGAAAAGGGATGAGAGTTTATTGCTTGACGGGTACTACGTGCCAGTCGTAGAGGAGGAGGGATGCAAGCAGACAGTTCAGAGGAACAGTGGCCATTGAAGTAGCGATGGAAAAGAGATAAAGATGCAACAGTGCGGCGAAGAGACAGAGGTTGAAAGGAGTTAGTAAGAGAAGGAGAGTTAATGAGACAAAAAGACTTTGACTCCACCCTATTGAGAAGGGCTGTATATGGGGAGCCTCCCCATACATGACAGCTGTGCTCCACACAGGGGCGAATAAAACCCGTGTATAAAGTCAACAACTGTGCACTGGTAAAGAAGGTTCGGAGTCGGCTTAGCACACATAATCTCTTGGAAGCAGATTTCACAAGAGTTGTAATATGTTCTTTCCAAGATAAACCCCGAGTGAATGAAACCCCAAGCATGTTCAAGGATGATGCACAAACAAGATGGACATTATAAAACATCAGTGGGAACTCCTGTGGAAGGTTTTGTCGAGTTGATAGGTGTAAGAACTGAGTCTTTGATGAATTAAAAACAACAAGATTATTTTTACCCCAATCAGAAATATGAGCCAAGTCAGACATTAGGTGTGCCATAGCCTCATCCCTTGTTTGTTGAAGTAACTGCTGAGATGGACGTTGCGGGAAC
>JAGKTI010003818.1:15602-28423 GCA_018397915.1 Birgus latro
CCCCCTCACACCACCATCCCTCCCCCTCACACCACCACACCACACCACACCACCCCTCTTGTGGATTTTACATATGGTTAGCCTGCATCCCATGCTACACAGTGCCGTCAGCAGCCATATAGGAAGCCCAAGAATGTTCCATCATCATCATTGTGTACTTTGGAAAATCTTTAAAAATTTGGGGTCCCACTTCCTGATTGTAGATGTAGACATACGAGCCTGTCACACACACACACGCACGCATGCACACACACACACACAGATTTTGCTTTAAACTCGTTTAAGTTTTTAGACTGGACGGTCTCTTTGTCCAGTCTATTCCACAGGAGAAAAGACGGTATAAGTAATAACGAAAAAAGTTTGAAGGTGGCGTACACTAATGTTGATGGATTAATATCGGCAATGTTAGAAATCAACGATTTCTTGAGGGTACAAGAACCTGATGTTATGTGCTTTGTAGAGACCAAGTTAAGGGAGAATATTGATATCCATATGGGAGATGGCAAATACAAATTGTGGAGAAGAGACAGAAAAGATAAAATGGGAGGAGGAGTGATGATAGCAGTGAAGAACAACTTAAATGTAGATTCTGTGGAAATGGGAGAGGGTAGGGCCGAAGTGATAAACATGAAATTAGAAACTGGAGAGAACTGTAAGAGAGATATAGCAGTAGTATATGTTCCACCTAAGACAAGAGCATGGACTGATGATGAATACCAGGAGATGTTGTCAGACATGGTTAGTTATCTGCAGAAAGTGATTGAGAAAAGCAGCAATATAATTCTAATGGGGGATTTTAATTGTAAAGAGGTGAACTGGGAGGAATGGGACTCAGGAGGTGACGAAGATTCGTGGGGCACTATATTGTTAAACATTGTGATAAATAATGTAATGACACAGTGGGTCAAAGAAGATACACGATTCCGAGCTGGTGACACCCCAGCAAGATTAGATTTACTGCTAACCAAAGAACCTGACGTAATTGAATCCTTGAAATATCGTGTGTCCTATAGGAAAAAGTGATCACGTGGTCATTGAGTTCCAGATGATAATAGGGAATGTGGTGCCAAGAGACGAGCTCCTTAGGCAGGGAAGATAAAACTTTGGGAAAGCAAACTTTACAGAATTGAGAAAATTTTTTGAAAATGCAGATTGGAGAAAATTCAGAGAAACAAGAGAGATTCAGAGGAAGTGGGATATCTTTCTAGACCTCTATAATTCAGGAGTGGAAAAATATGTTCCAAGAGTAAGTGGGAAAGAATACAGGAAAAAGGAGTGGTTTAATAGAAGGTGTATGATAGTGAAAAAAGAGAGGGACATGGCGTGGAACAAATGGAGAAAGAGAGGTACTGTAATATAAAGAAAAAGGAAGAATATAAAAGAACTAGAAATGAATATACAAGAATACGTAGAGAGGAAGAAAGGAACTTTGAAAAAGGTATAATCGACAAATGTAAGGATGAACCCAAATTGTTGTATAGATTTGTTAATGGCAAATTGAAACAAAAAGAAGGAATCACCAAACTGAAAGTAGAAGGAGAGGTCTACAATGATGCGGCAATGCAAGCTGAAGTAATGAACAAACGTTTCCAATCAGTTTTTACTAATGAAGGGGAGTTTGTGGAGAGGGAGGGAGTGACTAGGAATGTAGTGATAAAAGATATAAAAGTGGAAGTGCAGGAAGTGTACAAATTATTGGAAACTCAAGATGTAAGGAAAGCCCCAGGACCAGATGGAATTTCAAATTGGGTACTGAAGGAATGCAGAGACCAACTGGCAGATAAGATTCACAGTTTAATTGTGTGTTCGCTGGAAGAAGGGAAAGTGCCTCGGGAATGGAAGAGAGCAAATGTGGTACCTATTTACAAGGGAGGAAACAAGGAAGAACCCCTGAACTATAGACCAGTGTCCCTAACCAGCATGGTTGCAAAATTGTGCGAGAAGATTCTGAACGATAGGTGGATAAAATATCTGGAAGAGATGAATATTTTGACTAAAGGTCAATTTGGATGTAGAAGTGGAAGGTCATGTGTTTCCAACTTGTTGAGCTTTTACTCAAGAGCAATTGATGTGCTACAGGAGCGAGACGGTTGGGTGGATTGTGTGTATTTAGATCTGGAGAAGGCCTTTGACAAGGTACCCCATAAGAGACTAATGTGGAAACTAGAGCATATAGGAGGACTGAAGAGTTACCTCCTGGAATGGATGAGAGACTTTTTGAGAGACAGACAAATGAGGACAGTAATAAAGGACAGGATGTCTGGATGGAGAGAAGTAACAAGTGGTGTCCCACAGGGCTCGGTGTTGGAGCCAGTAATGTTCCTGATTTACATAAATGATATGGTAGATGGAGTGAACAGTTATGCAAGTCTGTTTGCTGATGATGCAAAGTTCTTGAGGAAGGTAGAGGTTGAAGAGGACTGTAAAATGCTGCAGGAGGATCTGGATAGGATACATGACTGGAGCCGGATGTGGGAAATTAAATTCAACGCAAAAAAATGTAAAATATTGGAAATGGGTAAAAGTACCAAGAGACCATCACTGAATTATATGATGGGTAATGAACCAGTCACAAAAGCGAGAGAAGAGAAAGATTTGGGAGTGCTGGTCCAGGATAGTTTGTCACCTGAAAAACACATCAATAAGATAGTTAGAGATTCATATAAACTCTTGACCAACATAAGAGTGGCATTTCATTACATGAATGAAGAGATGATGAAAAAACTGATAGTGGCCATGATCCGGCCCAGGTTAGAATATGCAGCAGTAGTGTGGTGCCCACACAAAAAGAAAGATATAAACAAGATTGAGAGAATACAAAGAACAGCAACCAAGATGGTCCCCAGCCTGGCAGATGTTGTACAGAGAGAGGCTGGAAAGGCTGGATTTGCCATCCTTAGAGGAAAGGAGAGAGAGGGGTGACATGATTGCAGTGTTCAGGACCATGATGGGAGTAGATAAACTTGATAGAGAAGATCTGTTTTTATGGGATAAGAGAGTAACAAGAGGACATGGTCTGAAACTGAAGAAGTCACGCTGCTCGAAGGACATCAAGAAATATAGTTTTAGTTTTCCGTATAGAGGCATAGACCTGTGGAATAGACTGGACAAAGAGATCGTCCAGTCTAAAAACTTAAACGAGTTTAAAGCAAAGTTTGACTTATTGAGAAACAGAGATGGGACCCCACGAGCGTAGCTCATTTCCTGTATATCACAATTAGGTAAATACACACACACACACACCTACACACACACATATACACCTACACACACACACCCCTCCCTCCCTTCCTCCCCCTATAATATATAACTGTATATTGAAGAGTTTGGATAATTTTGACACGTTGCTTTAATATATAAGTTATGTAGGTACAGTATATTCTCCCTGTCAGCCACCACCACAGTCACACCTTAGCCGGCATCCTTCCTCTAACACCTCTTCCTTCGTGATTTATTTTGTGATGTGGCTGGGTAGTATCCTTTTGTACATTGTCTGTGCAGCATGTGGTGATTTTGGAAGGATTTTTATAAGCCGTAAGCAAAATCAATATCTTAGGGAAAGGTGCTAAGATGTAATAAGGTAATTAAGTAGCTGAGGGAAATGTAGTAAGATGTAATAAGCAAAATAAGTGGCCGAGGGAAAGGTAGTAAGGTGTAATAAAGAAAATAAATAGCTTAGGGAAAGGTGTTAGGGAGAGATAAGGATGCCGGCCCTGGCACACTGCACTGGGGAGGTTTCGATGCGATTGTGCGTCTATCATGTTTATCTGTTTGTCACACAGTAGATGCCCAGCAGATTCTCTCTCTCTCTCTCTCTCTCTCTCTCTCTCTCTCTCTCTCTCTCTCATACTTTTGCAATTAGTGACAAATATTTATGATGGAAATAGAGAGGCTTCAGTTCAGTTTATTATTGTCATTATTATTATTATTATCGGGAAATATGAATGTTGTGACCCTAATTTCTATATACTGTATATTTTTCTCCAGTTTAAACGTATATTTATAATTAATGGCAAATATGAATGATGCAGAAATGTTTTGATATTTAACTGTCATTCCAAACTTTTGAATTTTTGAACTGGCTAATTGCATCTGTTGGGTATTGCTTCTCGTTAACTGTTCTCATCTGATTTATTGTATGATCTTGTGTGTGTGTGTGTGTGTGTGTGTATTGAAATCAAGTTGGGAATTAGCATTAAAAAAAACGATGAGATCAGTTAGCTGGCAGTTATTAATATTTGTATACACAGATCACACAGTCTACGGGATATGCACTTCATGTTTGGAGTCGCGTTTGCAACCTGTTAGGATTTTTATCGTAATAATGCTAGACTGCAGCTTTGACTCGTGCTCTGAGTGGCCTGGGGGACTTCCTAGCACCTTTTCCTTAAGTGATTTATTCTGCACATGACACCTAAGTAGCCTGTTGTGTGTTTTTGAGGCAGAGTGTTGATATGAAGATGATATATTGCAAACTGTCAATATTAAGATGATTTATATAACATACAAGAGAATGCCAACACACCTCACCTAACAAATTGCCAGTTGTCATAGTTGTCATAATTGTTGGTCAGTACTTTGGGCGGGCTGTTATGCGCACTTAACGACTACAGGCAAATGGACGGATCTTGAATTGGGCTCTTTGTTATCTACGTTTTCCTTGGAGGGAACAATTTTGCACGCTTGTGGCCTTCGGTTCCTTCTTTCATTTGTTCGTTTTTGAAGGCTCCAACCTGCTTGCATGCGTCGGCCGTGGTCACCCAATGGCGGCTTTCCATGCTTCTTGATCTCTGGCAGCTTCCCCATGTAGTCCTTTATCCCTTAGGTCACACTCAATGCCCTGGTCCCAGGTCTTTTTTGGTCTACCTCTTGCAGCCCTAACATTCACACTTCTCAGTTTCTGTGCCCGGTTATCATACTCCATCCCCTCCACATGCCCAGACCTACTCAGTCTACCCCCCCCCCCTTTCCAATTTCTGTTTTTTCCTTTATTTAAAAAAAAAAAATGGATGCACAAGTGAAAGAATGCAGACAGCCTTTGTATACATGAATTTTGAGTTATTTCCCAACTTTTCACAAACATACTTGTGCATTTTTATCTCTCAAAGGTGTTAGAGTGTAAGAAGGTGTAGTATACTAGATAAATTGCTAGGGAAGAGGTGTTCAGGTGTAGTATACAGAATAAATTGCTAAGGATGAGATGCTGAGGTGTAATATGCTAAAGAAATTACTAGGGTAGAGGTGTTGAGGTGTAGTACACTGAATAAATTCCTAAGGAAGAGGTGTTAAGGTATAGTGTACTGAATAAATTGCTAAGGATGAGATGCTGAGGTGTAATGTGCTATAGAAGTCACTAAGGAAAGAGTGTTGAGGTGTAGTATACTGAATGAATTGCTAAGGAAGAGGTGTAAGATGTAATACACTGAATGAATTGCTAAGGAAGAGGTGTTAAGGTGTAGTATACTGAATAAGTTGCTAAGGAAAAGGTGTTGAGACGCTTCCCAATGCCAGGCAGAATACGGCTCTCAGTTGGCCCCCCATTGACGGTGTTTTGCGGACCCTCCATCCCAGACGAAGGTGCAGTATCCGTTTGTGTGTTAGTCAGCGCCCCCCTCGCTGCCAGGGCTGCGTTTGTTTTGTTAGTGCCACCTCGAGGGAATTTGGTTCAGCTTTGGAGGGTAGACATGAAATTAAAAGGAGAGTAGGTGTGGAATGAGAATGAGATTCGGTATGGAATGAAAAGGAGCGTAGACATGGAATGAGAAGGAGAGTAGACATGGAATGAAAAGGAGAATGAGCTTGTAATGATAAGGAGAGTAGGCTTGGATGAAAAGGTTTGATTATATGGATATATTTAACTCTACACTGCAAGAGGCCAATTGGAACTTGAAGATGATTTTGGAAACTAAGGTGATTTTGAAAACTATGTAATTCATTATATGTGAAGGAGAGAGGGACACCTTCATGTGGTGGCACTGATATAGCTGGGTGACTCTGCTGCCTGGTTATACAAATCCTTCCCTATCCCCCAAAAGGACAGTGGAGGATTGTAGGGAGCCAGCCTGCAGTCCACCAGGTTCCCATTCAGATGAGACTGTCTGGAGCTGAATGAAATAGTCTATAGTGGTTGCAGGAATGAAATAAAGATGGGGTTCTGGTACCAAGGGAGGTCAGAGTGAAGAAGCAGTGTTTTTTCTACAGCCAGGCGGAGTTATCCTGTCACCATGTACGATCATTCCGAGCATTAAAGTGAAAAAGTCAGGTTTTGTACATGTTTTGTTTCATTGACTCCAAGATAATTATAGATCCCTTTGCCTTTCAGAAAACTTATATTGTTACATATATATATACAGATTATTAGTATTATTTTTATTTTATTATTTGGTGGTATGTGGTGGCGACCATCATCCACTTACTTGATGTAGTGCTGCCTGCTTCTTCCATCACCTGTATCGTTATTTTTCTGTGACTGCCTTCCTCTTCTATTTCTCACCATCATCCACTCACTTGATGTAGTGTGGCCTACTTCTTCCTTCATCTTTATCATTCTTTTTCTGTGTCTGCCCTCCTCTCTTCCTATTTCTCTCCATCATCCACTCACTTGATGTAGTGCTGCCTACTTCTTCCTTCACCTTTATCATTCTTTTTCTGTGTCAGTCCTCTCTTCCTATTTCTCACCATCATCCACTCACTTGATGTAGTGCTGCCTGCTTCTTCCTTCACCTTTATCATTCTTTTTCTGTGTCTGTCCTCCTCTCTTTGTATTTCTCCCATCTTTCCATTTTATTCCTCTTCTTTCCTCTTCAGGTGGCTTTACATTGAGTGACAAGCCTAATGGTTTCCTGTAAGCCAGGAAACCATTTACGACGCTGGATGGTAACCAT
The DNA here is from genome assembly GCA_018397915.1 of Birgus latro. Classification (NCBI taxonomy): domain Eukaryota; kingdom Metazoa; phylum Arthropoda; class Malacostraca; order Decapoda; family Coenobitidae; genus Birgus; species Birgus latro. Next base: position 22,487 of record JAGKTI010003818.1, read on the forward strand.
ATAACCAATCCATTCGTGTTCCCTATGTGTCAACAAGTGGGTTGGTGGAGGGTTAGTGCCCCTCCCCGTAAAACAACTAACTCAGACAAACGACCACCCCTTACCAGATTATGGCATCTGGATAGAGATAGGGAGATGGTACCATATATTACTGTAATGATCTCTCTTAATATAGAAAAAAACATTTCCTGATATGTACTGATTGTGTAAGGACAGGTGAGAGCAACACCCCCACCAACATTTAAAAAAAAAAGGGGGGGGGGGTTGTAAACTGGATTTTGATAGTCCTGTACTGTTAAGCCCATCCCAGGTTATATAAGAACTGTCTGACTGTATCTTTGAATGGCTTCTTTTATCCATATGGAAAGATTTTTTTTTAATTCATTACTATAATTTTATTTTTACTTCTCTATTTATATTATTAAGATTGTTTTTGTAAGTAAATGTTTTCTTCTTTACTTCTGTATTTATGCTACTGTATTAGGAATTCCATTTTTGTGGCAATCCATTATTTTCATCTTTATTTCACTAATTATATTATTACAGTTGAGTGATACAACATTGCAGTAAAGCATGATTGTGGTGATGAGCTGTAGTGCCTTTAATTCTGCTTTATTGAGGAACTGTATGGTTAGCAGTTTGGCCAGGTGGAGAGAGTGGAGAATTTGAGATTGACAAGGAAAGTTAATGTGAGTTAGATGGAGGGGGACACTGAGGATGAGATGTAGGAGCTGGTGTGGAGAGGTACATGAGGGAGGTGTGAGTTGAGAGAGGGAGGAGACAGGGTGACGTAGAGTGCAATTTAGAGTACAGTATTAAGGCATCTGGCAGTAGATAGATAGATAGTTGTGCAAGGTTAATGAAAGCACAGTCTGACAGCACATCCAGCCCCGTCAAAGCTGCAGGTTAAAGAAAGTATATAGAAAGTCTTATTCTATTTCCTACTGCCTATGACCTCTAGTCTTTTAATTGCAGTGTCCAGATATCTCGCAATGAACAAATCTTGAATTTGGCTCTCTGTTTTTATGTTTTCTTGGAGGGAACAATTTGTGAACTTCTAGCCTTTAGTTTCTCGTTGGCATTAAAAAAATTACATATATGGTATAGCCAGGAGAGGGGGGAGAAAAATTAATTAGAAGTGCTTTGAGATTTGGGTGGCTAAGCCAAAGTCAAATATAATTGGTCTGTGAATGGCTTGAGTGAGAGAGCAGAGAAGGTTAGGAGTAAGTGGAAGAGAAGACAGGCCTGATGAACACCACTGGATGGCCATAGTAGTTCAGTGGCCATTTACAGTAACAGAATATTAATCTGATGGAAAATGTGGGATGGAGACACACACAAAAAGACAAAAAACTTCATGGCATTTTATTTTTACTGGTGAGATGATATGTATTTGGGTTGAAATTGCTATCCTGACTGCTAATTTGTAACAGTAGATTAATAACAGAATATGATGGCAGTCATAAACAAGTGTGTTGGAAAGGGTGTAGATCATTCCACCACATGAAATAAGTGTCAAAAGGATGAAAATCTGGGCTAAGTTAGGGGAAAAGCAGTATAACAGTAGTAATAATAGCCCCAGGCTCATGTGACTGTGAACCCAGTGGACTGCAGGCCTGGTTATGCCCCTGTGGTCCACTCTGGAATTGTCTCCCTCTATCTTTTTCCTATGCCTGTGATCTTCAGTCTTTCAAACGAAATGAATAGATCTTGAATTTGGCTCTTTATCATCTTTGGTTTTGTTTTTTCTTAGAGGAGCAATTTCTGGCCTTTGGTTCCTTCTTTCTTGCATTAAAAAAAAAAAAAAAGGAAATACTGCATAACAGTTGGCATCATGAAAAAAGATTGCCTTGGTATTAGCATCACAGTATTTATGTAGAATATGGGGAACACCTTGGCCTTGGGCCTTATGGAATGTGTGTTAGTAGTAGTGGTATTGTAGTAGTAGAAGTAATGGTGGTAGTAGTAATAGTAACGGTAGTAGTAATGTAGTAGAAATAATAGTAGTAGTAATAATAATTAGTAGTAGTTGTAGTGGCAGCAGTTGTATGTTTCTTCCTGCGTTTATTTTTCCTCTACTCCTATAGTACATAACCATAAAATGGATTGGTGGCGTTTCATAATTCCGCTTACGTGCAGTGACTTTTGTGTTCAATCTTCGCTTTGTGCTTCATTGTTTTCCATTAAAAAATGCTTGTTTTTGTAAAAATTTGATGCATTTTCGTAAAGCTTAAAATTTTTGGTTAGTTTTTTTTAAATCAAATTTCCATATTTAGCGAGGAATAAGTGTTTTTAATATTACCCTTGACGGTGTAGGCCACGTAGGGGATGATGAGGATGGCAGCCATCTTGGAAGAAGGAAGTGGTGAGTTCCTGTTTTATTTTGCCTTTTTTGGCGCTATCTGTTGGCGTTAAATCCTTAGTAAATTATTGAACAATTGCCTAGTAATGTTCTGTTGCATTCTGTGAAGCCGATATGTCATTTTCCCCCACAAGCTACAGTACTGAAAGGATGTAAGTTGTGTTATTTTGGAAATGTCTCCCTGCTTAGACGCGACTTCATTTTTGGCTGTAATATAGAAACTGTTGCCTTGAGGTCCAACCCGGAGATGACAAAGATACCAGGGAGTATTTGGGATGTTGCAGGGGAGGTGAAGAGGGCGGAAATAATATTAAATGGTGTATCAAATGTCCGCCGGCAGTATGTGTAGGTTGGGTTTATTCCAAGGCAAGTCGGCAAGGCACTTTAGTTCCGCCAGAGTTCCAGTGGCTGCGTGATGCCTTTTTATTTATTTATTTTCTAGCAGTCTCCAAACGATTTTATTCAGCATAGGAGAGTGCTTTATTAGTGAAGGGGTTAATGAATTTTTTCTTTAGAAAATGCCATTTTTTTTTTCTAGGTAAGGAATCAGCAGCCAAAGGCTATGGTAGAAGCCTGCAAAATTATTCCCTGCAACAAATAAATGTGTAATTCAAAATCCATTCTTTTCAAGACGCGTGGCTACCATTCATTTTTAAAAATTGATAGAGACTCTCTCTTTCTCTGGCCAATATTGTTTGAATTTAACTGCCGTAGTAGTGAAGGAGTTGAAGTTATGTTTCCCGGCTGTCTAAAGGCTTGGTGTGCAATTAATTCCCAGACTGTGGGCAGAGTACTTTGTAGGTTATTATTTTTTTGTAACCTGCAGATTAATTCCCATACTGCAGGTGAAGTACTTTTTAGGGAATTTTCATATTACAGTAATCCCACACTTATTCGGACATCCATTATCCGATTATCCAGACGCTGTGATCTGGCTGTTCGAAACCATTATTCATACAGTTCTCCGTTTTATCCAGACATGCTTGCATCCAGGTGGAAATTATGGCTGAGCACATATTTTTGCCTGGAAGGACTGTTTTTTCATGTTTTTTCCATGTTACTGCAGGGTATGGCCCTGTAGTGGTTATTGCTTGTCTGTGGTAGTAGTAGTTGTTGTTGTTCTCAAGGCAGCCTCGCCAAACAGCCCCGAGTCCCCAAGGAAGGCCATGGCCGAGACCGGGCTTTCCCACAGAGCTCTCAAGGAGTGTATGTTTTGTTGGTGCAGGTGATTGTGTGCAATGCAGTCTTCCATAATGTGCTTAATTGTATGGGGTGCTGTGTTACATCCTGGACAGGCGCCAGTGATGGAATCATCCAGCCTATTCTGATAACTTAAGAGGGCTGGATGATGCCCACATCTCAGCCTGGCCAGGTGGACCCTGCCCTCACGAGGGATATAGGATTCAGAAGGGTGGATATCAGGAGGTCGTGCATGCAGCTGTGTGTTGTCTTTAAATGACTAAATGGGGTGGCAAGTGATGTGAGCATGGATATGCATCTGGAAGCTGGTCTGAGGCATGTGAGGGGGGAGAGATGACAGTATTTTTGTATGATATCGTGTGCTGGGTGTTGTTTTGATGTTCCTTGGTGTGTGTGGATGTGCTGCCATGTAGTGTAGTGGATGTTGTGGGTTTGTAGAGGCTGAAGCAACAATTCAGGTGCCTCTCATGTCTAGATGATCCTTGACTGACTTTAGTTTCTTGGTGTAGGTGTAGTAGCTTTGCAGCCTGTGATTATCTTTAGGACCTTGTTTTGTATTGTCTGAAGAATGTTATACTGTAGTGTGTTTTGGGAGGTTAGGAGTCAAAGCAGGGCTTGCATAATTCATCACTGAACGTATATATTGTTTGTATACTGTGGTGGTGGTTTCTTTGTTGTACCCAAATGTTGTATGGGCAAGTGACCTCAAGGCATTGAGTCTTGGTGTTAATTTATTTTTGATGTTTGTGATGTGCTGTTTAAAGGACGTTGATGTATTGTATGCTACACCAAGGATTTTGTGTGTGTGTGGTAGTGGAGTGTTGTTTATGGTGAGGTGTGGAATGTGACTGTGTTCTGCTGTCCAGTTTGTGAGAAGGGTCACTGTAGATTTGGCTGGGGCTATTTTGGGCCTGTTTGTGGTGAACCATTCATGTAGTGTGTTGAGATAAGGTTGGAGGATGTGTGTGGCTGTTGTTGCATTTTGGTGTGTACATGTAAGTGTTATGTCATCTGCATAGGAAGTTATGTGTATCTGTGGTGTGTGGGGTGTGAGTATGTCATGCATGTATAGGTTAAAGAGTAGGAGACAAAACGGATCCTTGGGGGACGCCATTTGTGACGTTTCTGATGTTCGAAGACTGACAGGCAAATGTTACACGTGCACATCTGCCTGCTAAGTAGTTTGCCAGCCATCTTTTTGTGTTATTTTGCATGTTTGTGTTGAATATTTTGTTTGTGAGATTGTGATGGGGGATGGCATCAAAAGCTTCACTAATGTGTGTGACAAGGAGTGTTCTGTGTGGTGGCCTACCTCAGTGACAAGCCAGATGGTTGCCTGTACACCAGGAAACCATTTAGTACGCTGGGTGGTAACCATATATACCAAATTATGGCGCCTTTTTTTTTTCTTTTTTCTTTTTTAATGCAAGGAAGAAGGAACCAAAGGCCACAGGCCTGCATACTGTTCCTTCCAAGAAAAAGCAAAAACAATACAAAAGAGAGCCAAATTCAAGATCCATTCAATTCGAGATGCCTGGACACACTGCGTTTCAAAGACTGGAGATCATAGGAAGTAGGAAATACAGACAGAGGAAGACAGTTCCAGAGTTGATTAGTGGGTAATTAAGGCACTGCAATCAGATTGAGCCTGTGTAGGTTTATATGCAAGAGGTGGTTGGGGTTTATTACTCACATAATGCCACTCAGGGACGAGTGAGGCTGGTTGCTCTCATATTAAATGTCAGGACCAACATGCCTAGCCCCAGGTTCCTACTCCCGTCATGGGGCGGCATAGGATTGGATGATGGAATGGAATGGATTATGTAGTAGTAGTAGTATGACCATTATTGTATTACAGTATTATTAATATTATTATTATTATTACAGAGAGGGGTTTGAGTTGGAGAGAGGCCACCTGGCCAGCGGTGGACAAGATGTTTGAAGCTCCTCCGGGTGTGGGGGTTGGAGAGAGGACAGCCTGATGGAATAGGACAAGGTGACAGACATGACCACCTCATCAAGAACTAAAGCATCTAATTATAACTATATAGATTGTCAGGTAAATATTAATATTATTATTATTGTTGTTCATTCATCATCTTTTCTCCTTAACTGCAGCTTCTACACCTTCATCCCACCACCAAGTTACTTTATGTCTTGGTGGGCCTCTGGTCCAACCGCATATTGCATCGGTAACTCTCGGGAGGCTGTTCTCAAGGGCTTTATACTGTTCATTAACGCCTCTATCTACGGCTTCCTGTTCAGCCACCACTCTCCTCATCTCACTATAAAAGGCATCCCATACTGATTGGTTCCCAGCTTCCACATTTTCATCCTAGGTACATGTGTCCTTCTTCTCATCACTCGTTCTTTAA
>JAGKTI010003818.1:43433-54526 GCA_018397915.1 Birgus latro
CACATCCTTGTTTCAATCCAACCTTCAAATGGAAAGATTCACTCAGTTTGCCATCCACACACACTGCAGCCTCATTAGACATTCCAATATATTCACATCCCTGCTTATTATCTCTACCACAGACATTACACAAGGAAACATGACACACAGACATGACACACAGAAGCATGGCACAAGGTATCACACAAACATGACACAAGGAGACATGAGATTTTTGGCCTATTGCAGATTCATTTCCCTTACCTCCCTGGCAGAATAAGCTAGCACTGTGGCCCAACATCCTTTCCATAGCACTGCTTCATGACTAGCACTATATTAGTCTTATTTCAACTAGCATTTATGATGGAAAGATGGTAATTTAATCCCCAGTTAAACAGAGCATAATTGAATAAAATTTTCAAAATACATGCAACCCCCATACCTGCAGACTGAGCCAACATCACCAGCTACATATGGGCAGCCCTGTATTATGGTTTAGTAAATTGTGGGCTGCTGTTGCTGTGGTCCTGTATTCCTCTGTAGTAGTGCTGTAACCAAACCACTTCTCTGAACCAGTATAGCGTCAGTATTTTTGCCTTTACAGTTTGCCCCCTAAGTAAAACAGTATCAGTTGTTTGTAGCTTGTCTGTGTGTGCTGATCATCTAGCTTCTTGAATGAGATGTGGCTAAATGAGCTGAGAAATTTTGCTAAGGCTATATGCATGTCATTTTCCAAAGTAGACTGCTGAAAGATGCACACACATCCCTGAAAAAGATCTTTAGAGGTTAATCTTGTGTTGTAAGGATTAATTGTCATCCAAAAGCCCATATTGTCTCTTTTCTCTCATTAACTTGCAGTATTTAGTTTCTCCAGCATTGAATTTGTTTGTAGTTAAAATGAGCCTGGGACCACCACAGCAGCAGGTATTATCAGGCCTAAAGATCATAAATAAATGTGGCATATTAAGGACTTACGCAAAAAGCCATAGTGCTTTTGTACCAAACAATAAAAATAGGTGTTTTGCATATATTATCTTTCCTGAAGTATTGATGTTGGTTATTATATTTGTATGCCTAGTTTTATGCCCATTTTCTTGCTATATTTACATTATTATGTTTGCCATGTCATTGTGATGTACTGCACAGTCAGCCACAGGAAAAAAATATGCTGAAAAAAATATGTACTCTTGTCCTTCTTTGGTTGATTTTAATTGGCAGCAGGTCAGCTATGAAACTGTCATTCTCAGTCTGTATTTCTCCCTGCCTATGACCTCCAGTCATTTAAATGCAATGTGTGCAGGAATTTCAGAATTAATGGATCTTAAATTTGGCTCTCCTTTGTGTATTATTTCTTGCAGCTTTCAGCTTCTGCTTCTCTGCATTAAAAAGAAAAGTGTATTGCCTTAAATAGCACTGAGAATTCAACAGGCACCCTTAGTTAACGTTCATTTACGGCAAAGATTAATGAGCATTTTGAGTTGTGTGTCTCCATTAAACATCCTCACTTGAATCCTTTCATTTAGGTCAGAGATTGATGTGTTGAGATTTTTCCTGCGTATACATAAACATTTGCCGTTAATATGGTTCATGTTTTTTGTTAATATTTTTTTTCCTGTGTCTGACTGTATGTTTATATATTGATGTGGGTGTGTTTTTTTGGTGCCTGTTTATTTCTGTTGATTTATTCTATAGTCAGTTTGCTTTTGCCTGGCAGACATGCATAACCTCTAGCTTGGATTACGGCCAAGTGTATTCAGACTTGAGAATTAATTTGAATAGTAACCAAGGAGTCTCATCCCTACTTCATCACCAAGGCTTATCAAATTTTATCTAGCCACTGATTCATAACCTCTTGGCTTGGATTATGGCCAAGTGTTGTCAGACTGGAGAGTTAATTTGAATAGTAACTAAGGAGACTCATCCTTACCTCATTACTAAGGCCTATTGAATTTTATACACCAGTGATTTAGTACTGAAGTTATAAAAGTTGCCTAATTTTGTCAGGTGGAAATATACTGACTTTAGTTATGTATGTGTTGGGTTATAAAATGTTATCTTTTAATCTTTATTCTTACTGCAAAAGTGTGGGAAATTGTGCCCATAATGTCATGTTCAGATGTTAAAAATTTTATAACTACAGTATATGGATTAGGGCGTCGGGGTATTGCTGGATAGGTAGATAGATAGGGAAAGATGCTAAGGTGCCCATGGACTGAACTATTTTGATATACCGCTTCGTATCACACAGTCATTTGCCCTGTTTTCCTATGCATGTGCAAGAACTAATTTGCCTGTCAGGTCGCTATCGTCTGTTATCCCACGGCAGCTCAGAAATTAGCAGTGTTATGTGTTGAGCAGCTTATATTGTGCAGTATGCAATATTAAGTTAGACTGTGTTGTGTAAAGTTGTAAGCTTTCTAACATCACAGCCAGATGTTTATACATTTTAGAACCATTGTTGTGTTTGGTTTAAAGCTATGTTGTCGATATTTCTCCTACATTGTTGCATTTTCTTTGTCTGTGTATCGTTTGGGTGATTGTGATGGTGTTGGTGTCTCTTGGGTTGGGTTGTGGTGGTTTATGATTCTGGAAAGATAGAGAGTGAAGTATGTACATGACAGTGGTTTAATATCAGTGGTGGAGTGAGCAAGGATGTGTGATGTCTCCATGGTTTTGTGTGTGTGTGTTAATGGTGAGATAATGAGTGTATGAGCCATTTCAGTGGGCTTGCAGTTGGCCAGTTTCTCTCTCTGTTGGCTTTCCTCATTGCTTTGTGGGTCCTATACATTTAATCCGTTAAAAAAAAAAGAATAGGGAATGACTAGAAGAAAAAAAAATGGTTACGATGATTGAAAAATATTGGTTACGAAGATGGTGGTGGTGGTGGTGGTGATGATGATGATGATGATGATGATTAGTCCACTTCACTAGGCATAATACTGATAGGTCTCCCACTTTAATGCTTGTTCATTCTTTGTTCCTTATTCACTGGAAGTAAAATTAAGAGAGAGAGAAATTGGAAGAGAAAGCTTGGCCTAGTGCTAAAAGTCCTTACAGGCCTCTGACCCTCCCATCACCTGTACTGAGAGTGTTTTCCCCACCTTCCCTTAGCATAAATATTGATTATGACTTATTCCTTTGTCTAAAGATAATAAACCTATTAGATCAAGATTATGCTGTTTTGAAGAATATTCGCTGTGTATTTGTAAATCTTGGCTTGTAATCCCTCTTGACTGACTACAGAAATCCTGGCAGCCCCAAAGATATATGTTGAGGGATTGTCTGTTGTGGTAGTGTGGTGTGGTGTGGGAGGAGGCCTTACACTGTGGTACATGTGGTGAGTGTTTTGTGGTAGTGTGGTGTGATTGTGTGTTGTGGCGTGGGAGGAGGCATTACACTGTGGGCATAGTGTATTGTCTGTGAGTTGTATATTGTGTTGGCCCGGAAGCAGAGAAAGATGATGGTTGTGTGGAAGTCTGGTTATACTCGTTTCACTCTAACTTGGCACAAATTTTCATGTTTTTGCAGCTTTTTTAAAACATTTCCCACTGGCAGAAACAAAATATTATAGACCTACATTTTTTCCATAGGTTTTCATCGTGACAGGCATATTTTAATGATTTTTTTTATAGTATTCTTACAGCTCAGCAGTCATGAGAGAGAATAAGCCATTTTTAAACCAAGTTAGAGTAAAGAGAGAGAGAGAGAGAGAGAGAGTAGGTGTAATTGTGTTTCTCTGGGTGTGGTTGTATCTGAAGGGTGGGTGTCTCGTGATGGTTTTTGAGGGCTTCTGTTGTGTGGCTGTAGTGGCCATGTATATCTAGGTAGTAGCTGTGTACCATCTGAATACTAGAAATAAAATTATATTAAAAAAGGGAAAAAAAGAAAGAAAAAAAAGTGGTTGACGGCCACAGCCACCAGCGGACTGCACTTAGGCCACAGCCACCAGCGGACTGCACTTAGGCCACAGCCACCAGCGGACTGCACTTAGGCTACTGATGGTGCAGGTGGTCGGAGCTGGTGACCTGTACTGTGAAATTCCATATGCTCTTCACAGCACAGTTCTGTTGCAATGGGGGCCGTTTTAGGGGGGAGTGAAAAAAATGTATCTAATATATCTTTGTGAAATTTAGTGGTGGGTGTAGGATGAGAATAGATGTTTTTGAAGCACTAGTGTAGGTTTTGAATGGGTGTAGGTGCTGGGTAGTGAGTGTATACAGTAGCTAAAACATGTATCTGTGCAGGAGGGGGTCAGTGTTCCCAAAAGTCAAAATGTAATGAGCGATATCTCAGGAGGGTTGATATACATGATCTCACCCACCTCTGTTTAGTGTTGCCTTATAAGGAACACTTTATGATTACTGTCTCTCAGTATAGGGTGACAGTTCTTAACACAGCAAATATATGGATTATAGTCTGTCCATAGCCAGATGGCATAATCCCATAGGGGGTGGTCGTTTGTTTGAGTTGGTTATTTTACAGGGAGGGGCACTAACCCTCTGCCAACCCACTTGTTGACATGTTGGGAACACATATGGATTGGTTATATGGTTACCACCTAGCATTGTAAATGGTTTCCTGGCTTACAAGAAACCTTTAGGTTTGTCACTTAATGTAAAACCACCTGAATGCCACATAATAGCTGAGTCATAAGACCAAATTTGTTATTCAGGAACCTGATTCACAGAACATCCCACAACAGGTTTGAGCTCTGCCAGGGCTAGCTTGTGGCAGTATCACATTTCACAGGATGCCATATTAGTATAAGAAGAAATTGTACACACACACACACACTACCTATACTGCTTTCACGTTTTGTTATCGTAGAATATATTATTGTGAATTATATCATATAGCTATTTGCAATATTACAAACTTGATGCCTCAGAAATTATCACCTCAAATCTCCAGTCTTAAGGCAGTGTGTCCAGGCAGCTCGAATGAAAGGATATTTAATTTCTCTCTCTTTCTCCCTTTTTTTTTAGGGAACAATCATGCAGGCTTCTGGCCTTCAGTTACTTTTTCTTTGCATTAAAAAAAAAGAAGTGTAGTATGCACAGATACTTGTTTTAGACACAGCAGTATTAAAAAAATAATATGCATTTCAGAACACAGTCCAGTTAGGATGGAGGTCATTTAAGTAGGGGAAAAAATTGTGTGAGGCGTTATGTTAGGTAGAGAAGAGGGAAGTGTAGTGCTGGGTATGGGAAGAAGAGGGAAGTGTAGTGCTGGGTATGGGAAGAAGAGGGAAGTGTAGTGCTGGATAGGTTGGAGGAAAAGGAGGGACGTTAAGGCAGTGCGTGTGGTGTTATAGGTTTTGAATGGCTGTAGTGGCTAGGTAGTGACTGTGTACAGGATTAAATATTAATAGAAAAAAAGGAAACAAACAAAAATAGGAGGAAAAATAAAACACAAAAGTGGTTGCACGTTTTATTTGGGTGGAGGTTAATTAATTTGGGGCAGTGGTCCAGTGATAGGTCTAGTATAACCTCCTTGGTGGTTTGAATGGGCATAGTGCTTTTATTTTCTTCTGACAAGGTTGAGCCAGACCGAAGGGTCAGTTGAAGTAGTAACCAAGGAGACTCATTCCTGTCTCATAACTAAGTTTCACTGTGTTTCATGGGACTGGTCCACTTCTTGTCAGATAAAAATAAAACTTACTTATTATGAAGAGGTACATATTGAGGTGGGGGTGGGGGGAGGCAGCCTTATACGAAGGTCTTGTTGAGGTGTGGTGGTGTTTATGATGCTTACGTGTTCATGTTTTTCTGGTTAGAGAGTCCCTTGGTTGTCCTGTGTCTGTGTATTTAGCCACAAGAGATCTTTGGCACTAAGAACACCAGCTGGTATTGTATTGGTGTTGGTCTGGAATGGGAAAGTCATGGAGTTGATAATTACGAAGCACTTATGTAGAGCAAATATGTGAGGTCAGGATTCTAGGGGCTTAAATGGTCAGTGAGTGAGCATCTGTCCCTTTTCACTGGACATGGCCTGGTTATATCAGTGCTGCCACATGAAGGTGTCTGCCTAGCACCACATATTTATAACAATTGGGTGTGGAAGGTGAGAAGTGTGAATTTCGGGGAATGGTTGCGAGAGGCAGACTGAAAAGACATGGAACGAGGTCATAGGGTGGTTATTAGAGATTGAACAACATAGATAGCCAGCATTAGGTTACCAAGGCCAATGAATGCACGTTGGAGCCTTCATAAACGATACGATACGAATGATACAGAAATACTGAACTGTTTCTACAGGCCCATCATGTGCACCTCAGTATGTATATGCATAGGTTTGAGTTATGTTTAAACATCATCTGAGATGTAAGGCACATTTTCCACATTGTTGCAGACTGAATATATATATAAATTGTGAGTTTTGTTTGTATATAATGCCAGTAAAAAGTAAGTCCTCATTTAATAATTCATACATATTCCCGTAAATTGCTGATAGCTGAACATTGCTTTCAGTTAGGGGAAGGTCCCAGCAAGAGGGACTTTTTTCCAGGCATTTAAGGACCATATGCCAGGCAGCAACTAAGTACTGTGAAATGTATTTGTGTTAAACTTAAATTAGTAAAATTTTTAGATGAATTAAGCTTGATCTTTCACAGCACACTTTTGTGATAAGAAGTATAATATGTAAAAATTGTATTTTTGACTGACTGATTAAGAGAGAAACTGTGCTTAGTGAAAGTATCTTAAATGGGGAGTTACTGATAGGGGTTTGCCAGTAAGTTTTATTTCAATAATAAGCAATTTCTGAAGCATAAATAATGATACCCCTTGTTGGCATTATACTACAAATGAAAGACTTCAGTGTTTGTTCTCTGTTTTAGTATTTCATATAGTTAAGTATTATATTAGGCTTCCTCCCTCCATTTGCTTCTCCTCCTCCTCTTCCTTGTACTTCTCATCCTTCCTCTCCTTTCTTCCTCCCCCTCTCCTCTTCCTTCCTCATCCTCTCCTCTTCCTTCCCCTCTCCTCTTCCTTCCTCATCCTCTCCTCTTCCTTCCTCATCCTCTCCTCTTCCTTCCTCCTCCTCCTCACCTTACCACCCATCCAGCCTCTCACCACCACCACCACCACCCTGCAACACACCTACCCACGACCACCACCCTGCAACCCATCCATGCTGTGCCCTGCCAGGTGTCCCCTGCTATTCCTGCCATCCCTGTCCTGTCACTTCTGTCCTGCCATCCCTGTCCTGTCACACCTGTCCTGCCATCCCTGTCCTGTCACACCTGTCCTGCCATCCCTGTCCTGTCACTTCTGTCCTGCCATCCCTGTCCTGTCACTTCTGTCCTGCCATCCCTGTCCTGTCACTTCTGTCCTGCCATCACTTACCTGCACTGACCTCCCCTTTCTTGCACCCTTGGAATACTAGGCCATGACATCCCCTACCATCCTTTACCTGTCCCACCATCCTTGTCCTGTCCTGGCAACCCAGTCCAGTCCTGTCATCTTTTACCAGCCCTGTACTGTTGCAATACACAGCCATGCCTCCCCTGCCTTGTTATTCCTGCCATCCTTGGCCTGTCACCCCTGTCCAGCCATCTCTCACCTGTCCTCCCCTCTGCTGCACCCTTGCAATGGACAGCCACATCTCCTCTGCCTTGCCATCTCTATCATGTCCTATCCTGCCATCACTTACCTGCTCTGCACCCTTGCACTGTCCTCCCCTCCACCCTTGCTATGCCATGTATTGCTGTTCCTATCCTTCCTGCTATGTCCTGTCGTCTCTTACCTCTGAGCTGCCCTCCACCCTTGCCCTGTTCTCCTCTGCCACACTTCTATGTCCTACTGCTTGTGCCCTGCATTTTGTCTGCCACACTCACCTTACTCTGTTGTGCTGTCCTCCTTCTGCCCTTGCTGTCTTCTTGCCTTGCCCCTTATGTAAAGTGTATTTTTTTTTATATATTTCATTTCTTGTAGTTCTGTTTCTTTGCTTTTTATATATTTCATTTGTATTTCTATTTCTTTGCTTTTTATTAGCCTGCTTCTCTATATACTGTATAAGTGATGTCTCCATACTGTGTACAAAATGTGGACTTTGGAGAAAAATATCAAAGTGAATAATACCAAGACATATATGAATAATACGAAGTGATGTCTCCTTCGTAATATTCATATATGTCTTGTATTATTCTCTGATATTTTTTTCAAAGTCCATATTTTAATATATATAAAAAAAATTAAATGTAAAGGAAAGGTATATATTAAAGACAGTAAGTAATTCATTGGTTTTATTTCCACTAGTTATACACAAGAGTGGTGGAAGTAAAAAAATAACCTATCTCGATAAATGGGCCAGAGAAATACGAACTGGTAACCCAAGGTGTGAGGGTTGCCACTCCGTATTTCCTTTGCCCATTTATCGAGATAGGTTCGGCGCTGGCCCCCAAGATTCTTCCAAGAGTGTGCCCTGCTCATCGCTTTGTATATGCCATGTATTGTATTGTATTGCTCTGCCCAGCTATAAGCCAAGCAGAGCTATACAAGTACACATGGCAATCAACAAAGGATGAGAAGGGCTTTGTTAACATGCATTGCTAAACACTGTGTGCAACAATGCAGCCTGTGTTTGCATTAATGCATGTTAAAGATCAACACAAAAATCACATCAAAATGGCAAGTGATACTGACTTGGGACAATTAACCTCTTCAGTACAAGGACATTTAATGCATGCTGACACCACACAATTTTACTCAGGGCAAGGGGGTGACATACTGTATAGCGGTAGGGCAGGACATGGTAGGTATGGAAGGACACAGCTGGGTAGAGGAGGGCAAGGCAAGGGGGGTGACTTCATTCTGGAGGGGAAGGGCAGACATGGCTGGTATGGGAGAACATGGCACATATGGAAGCACATGTCTGGGTATAGCAAGGATGTAGGGTAGGCCAGAGTCAAGAGAGAAGGGTAGGGATGGAGCAAGAATTCCTAAGCCCAATAAAATAGTGTGGCAGCATGAATGAACCTAAATAAAATGTGGAATGTAGCAACAATAAACTGAGAAAAGACATAACGGTACTGAAGGGGTTCAAAGACAGTAACATATACTGACTGATGCGGTTAAATGTCCTTCAACAAAATCACATTGCAATGAACCTAACAATTTTATACTCTCCACTGTAGCTTGGCTCAATTTTTTTCTTTTCCTGCTGTCACGTGACTACCATCAGGTTTTAAGACTATTATAATTTGTAATTCAGGCTGGAAAGCCTAAAAATTTAGGCCAAGTTAAAGTTCAGAGTATTATCTCAGCAAACATAAATCTTTAAAAATATGCAGCTTGTGGCAATATTACTATAACAAAGAAAGTGAAGGTGTGGACCAGCTATCTACTTCTATCTATAGTCAAACTCCTAAATCCTGCAAGGGTTACCTTCCTGTTCCCTGCCATTTCTCTGCCCTCCCCCCTAACCTAAACACCCCTCTCTCAAGTACCTCTCCACCCCATCCCTCTATCTCATATTCAGGCCCCATACTCCCCTAGTTAGTATCTCACTCTATCCCCCCCCCCCCCGCAGGCCCCATCCTCCACCTCACATACTCCCCTAGTTAATATCTCACTCTATCCCCCCTGCAGGCCCCATCCTCCACCTCACATACTCCCCTAGTTAGTATCTAACTCTATCCCCCCACCCCCCAATTTACACAATCCTATCGTATACCTATTTCATCCCTCCATCATCCTTGGTCTCCCCCTCCACCTCACATACTCTCTACACTCTCCAAGTTAATTCTTCCACTCTCCATCCTCTCCACTCCACTCCTCCATTACATCCTGTCTCCCAGTTCTCATTTTTGGAGCAAAAGGCAACAGAATGAACTATCACTTCTGAATAAACTCATGTGGAATGCTGGCTTTATATGCCTAACATTAATGGAGTATCCTTTAAAACACACATACACACCTTCACTCCCATGATAATAAGGCCACAAGTTACATGTTCAACAAGAAGTAACATTTCTCGCATTTAAGACTTTCTTCCTTTAAAAAACTTGGGGAAAAAAAAAGTCAGCTTATGAACAGCCTCCTACAGTTTACACTTACAAATTTCTTGATCATATAATAAACAGCGACACACATTTTAACCGAGACGGGCTGAAGTTTAAATTTATTTCTTATGGTCTGGTACAAGTAGGCAACTAATAAAGTATATATAAAATCAGTACGCTCTTCCTGGCTTACCCAGCCACTTCAAACCCATGCAAATGTCTTTAATTCAGTCTAACCTGATAGATGAACACTACAGCAGCTAATTTTTAGGCAATGCTGCTCCCAGAATGATTTAAATTATTTTCTTACAGCAAGGAAGAAGCAAACAAATGATAAAACCTGGAAGATTTTTCCCTCCAACAAAAAATATAAAACTACAAGCCAAATTCAAGATACGTTAATTCTACGACACCTGGATTTACAAGCACTTGAAAGACTGGAGGGTCATAAACAGTAGCAAATAAGGATTGCAGTTCCAGAGTTTTGTTGCATACATGGAGGAATGGTTAACTCTAGCATCAGTGTGTCAGACAGAAAAACTAAGTTTCCTGCTAGATGGGTGCTTTGCACCTGCTGTAATGGTGGAGGGATGCAAGCAAACAGTTCAGAGAAGCAGTGCCCACTGATGTAGAAATGAGATAAATATGCAACACTTGTGGTCAGATGGAATACAAACTGGCACATCCCATCACTATGTGCCACTAAGCAAAATGTGAAGTTTCAAATCGTTTTTCTTGTCTGCACTGGAAGCATGGATTTTTTTTTTTCTTTTAGCTGCAGTTCTTGGCCATGTGTTTTGTATGATGATTAGAGTTGCAAACATACTTTACTCTTTGCCAAAACAACTTACATAGGATTTTAAAAAGCACGATTAATTTTGTTACCTACAAAATATCGGAAATTCTACAAATGCCTTGTCAAAATCAAGCTGTTTTTCACATTACAAAAGTCTTAAACACGAAAAATAGTTTACTCCGCAACATAAAATAATAAAACACTTATATAAAGCAATAATTTATTAAAATAAAGAAAATATTTTATGGTCAGCATATATAAATACACAAAAGTAATGGATGTGGGATCATGAGGGCCGCAATATACTAAAACCTA
>JAGKTI010003819.1:0-21452 GCA_018397915.1 Birgus latro
TCTCACTCTTGATCTGTGTCCTTCCATCAAGGTCCAAGCTTCACTTCAGTACGTTAGGGTTGGTATCACAATACAGTACTGTCATGCAGTGACCATTTTACTTCCATTTTCATTTCCCTGTTCCTTTTCACTACTTTCAAACAACCAGCAAACTTTCTTCCCTGTTGTACCCTTTCAAGCACTTCACCCTCTAAATTTCTATCCTTACTCATCACACTACCAAATACTTAAACGCATTCACATTTTCCATTTCCTCCTTATCCAGCCCCACTACATTCAATGGCTTCATTACTCTCGAATACCACAACTTTACTTTTCCCTACCATCACCTCAAGATTCCGTTTCTTACACATTCTCCCAAACTCGTTGTCAAGCCTTGCAGTTCCCCATTGTCTTCACTTAACAATACATTATCATCTGCAAGCAACAGTACAGGGATTATCCAAACACTGCCCTCTCTCATTAGGGTTGCTTCAGCATCCACTGCCATACCTTGTACCTCTTTTATAACCCCATCCATATACAGATTGAACAGCCATGGGGACATGACACATCCCTGTTTCAATCCAACATTCAGATAGAAAAAATTATTCAGTTTACTGTCCACACGGACTGAAGCCTTAGCTCCCTTATGTATACTCTTCACGGCATTCAGCAACTTTCCATTTGCTCCATATATTCTTGATACTTTCCACATTCCTTGTATATCCACCCTGTCATCTTTCTCCAAATCCATGAAGGCCACATACAACTTCTTTCCCTTGTCTAGAAACTTTTCCACTAAAGACCCAAGAATGAATATCCAATCTACACAACTTCTTCCCTTCCTAAAACCTCCCTGTTCTTCTCCAACTAACTCCTCTGTTATTTCCCTAACTCTGTCAATAAGTATTCTACCATATACTTTTCCTATTACACTAAGAAAACAAATGCCCCTATGATTGCCACTCACTTCTTTTCTCCCTTGTCCTTTGTACAGGGGAATAATAATACCTGACTTCCAATCCTCCGAGACTCTGCTTTCCTCCCAGGCCAATCTGCACATCTTCCACATCCATTCTACTACTATCTCTCCCCCATGCTTCAGCATTTCACCACACACTCCATCAATTCCTGGGGCTTTCCCCATTCTTTCTTCATTACTTCTGCTACTTCCATCCTACTAATTTCTTCCTCTCTTCTCACCTCCCTCCTCTTCCCAGCCATTCCCCAGCCACTTATACTCACATTACTCTCATTCTCTATGTACAACAATTCCTTAAAGTGTTCTCTCCATCTGCTCACTTTTTCTCCCTTCTCCACTAGCAATCTACCATTTTTATCTTTCACTCCTCGACTAACTTCTTTATCATCCTGTTTAACTCATTTTACCTCTTTCCACAACATTTTCTTACATTCCCTCCACATTACACTCAAATTCCTTCCAAATTCTTCATCCACTCCCTTCTTACTCTCTTTTACTAATCTTTTCACCTCTCTCTTCCTCTCCACACATACGTCTCTCTTCTGTCTCTCAACTTCCTCCACGCCCGTTTCTCAGCCACACACTATATGCTCTCTTCTTTTGCGACACAGCCTGTATCACCTCTTCATTCGACCATGCTGTACCTTGTACCCCCATATGTCTTCTCTTCACCCCACACACCACCTCACATGCTGCACAGATTTCTTCAGTGAATATCTTGCACGCACCTTCCACGTCCCCCGTCTGCTCAGAATCATATTTACACAATCGCTCCTCCACTTCTCATACATTCTGCCTTTTTTCCATCCTCTGCAACCTTTCTACCCTCCTTGTATGGACTACTTCCTCCTGTCCTTCCCTTCTCCTACTCCTCCATTTCATTTGAACCTTGACTTTCATCACCATCAAGTGGTGGTCAGAAAGTCCATTCCCCCAACCTTTGTATGCTCTTGCATCCAGCACAAACCTTCTATCATCCACGCACATAATCAGTCATTGCCTTCCATTTATTCATTTCACCATGCACTCACCCTTCTCATCATTCGCCACGTATACCTGTGGATCATTTTGTGTCTAAAGAGGGTATTGGCTATCACGAACTCGCTCCCTGCACATGTGTCAACTAGAGCACTGCCATTCTCACCCACTTCTGCAGGCACACCCCACGCTGCAACTACTCCATCGACCTTCACATTCCCTACTTTCCCATTCGTATCTCCAGTCAAAAACACTATTTCATTCCTTTCAAACTTTTCCATGCATGCTTCCACATTTGCCCAGAACTCTTTCACTCTGCTTGCACAATCTTTCGTTGGCGCCTACACCCACACACACCCGCACACATTTCAGTCTTACACAATCCTTGAGCTGACGGATCCATACTCTCTTATATTCTTCCTCCATCTCTTGCACACAAGACACACTCCTTCTTTTGCCCTCTCATTCTCACCTACTCCCGCACATACGCCCCATCCATACTCCCATTCTCTCACAGTCTCACCTCTCCATTTTGTCTCAGTTATTCCACACACATCCATTTTTGCACCCTCAAGCACCTGGACAGTCTCTCCCTCTTTCACCTCATCATTCGCACCTTTTACATTCCATGTCCTTTATTCAGTCCTTAATCGTCACCTGTTGGTCAGTCCTGGTCTGAGGCTTTTTGTTCGTATTTTCAGTGAGTTGTTTTCCGGGGAGGGGCACTAACCCTCTGCCAACCCACTTGTTATCACGTAGGGAACACGTATTGGTTTGTTATAAGGTTACCATCCAGCATTGTAAATGATTTCCTGGTTTACAGGAAATAATTTGGCCTGCCATTCAGTGTAGAGCTACCCTAAAATAGAGTACCGCAACACTAAATGGGTGGATGATGGGCGCCCCCCACCTGCCATTTTTGAGTGGTTCAAAAAAAAAATAATAATAAAGTCAGTCAGTGTGTTATGATACCCAGCTGATATTTTCCTTCATCTCCATTGCTATCCTAACGCAGCATTGAAACGATGCATATGTATGATGGCAGAAAAAAAAGACTTCAAAGCTACTTATGAAGGCTGTATCATCCTTATTAGTGTGCGAGGCAGTGCTGCCAGATACAGGGAAATTTCCCTGTTTTAGGGAAATTCATGTCTCTACAGGGAAACAGGGAAGAAAATTCAAAATGCACAAAAATCTAGGGAAATTTGAAAGATACTGGACGGACGAGAACGATACGGCTGTGATGCCACGAACCACACTTCTTTTGATTCGGATAATAGACAAAATTGTGTGTGTGTGTGTGTGTGTGTGTGTGTGTGTGTGTGTGTGTGTCAAGACCAGTACATGCAATTCTGCTTAAATTCTCTAAAGTAAGAGAAAGAGAGAGGGTGGGATGGGGGTTGTGGTAACTGGCAACACAACCGTATCGTTCTCGTCCGTCCAGTACGTGTCCCCCCCCATGCATACCGTGATTCCAAATTTTTATTCAGTCCTGAATAAAACCTAGTGGCGTTTGGAAGTCTCCCACCTATTTCAGTTACTGTTGTAATTTGTAGTCATGTCTACTCCTCCAGCAAAGCGTAAAAGGCAGCCTTACACCCAGAAATGCATGAAAAATGGGAAAATGACCCCAAATTTAAAAGCTGGCTGACAAGAAGTAGTAAAGACCCTCTGTATTTCCACTGCAAATTTTGTAATTCTGATGGAAAAGCTGGCAAATCTGAAATAGAGAAACATGCTGCAGGGGCCAAGCATAAGAAGATTGTGGAGAGTGCTAAATGTACAGTTAGTGTACTTGATATGCCAAGTGTCAGTGGAGAAAGACATGCAGAAAGAAAAGTGAAAGAATCTGAAATACGATTAGCTGCAGTCGTAAGTGAACTTAACCTTCCATTTTCGGTTGCTGATAAACTTGTTCCAGCTATACAAGCAATATGTCCAGATTCAGATGTGGCAAAGAAACTCAAGTGTGGTAAAACAAAATGTGCAGCTATTGTGAAAAATGTCCTTGGTCAAAAGATGAAAAACGACTTAATCAATCTTCTTAGAGAAAATTGTTTCTCTCTTATAGTAGATGAGTCAACAGACCGGGGCTGCATGAAACATCTTGCCCTTGTTGCACGAGTTACCACCCCAGAAGGTATCAAGGATTCATTCTTATCACTTGTGCCCTTAGAAAATGCCACCGCTGAAATCCTGTATGAAAGTGTTAAGTCTGTGTTTGATGATGCAAGTGTCCCCTACAAACAAAACATGATAGGGTTTGCTGCAGATGCGGTTAGTGTAATGATGGGAGTTCGCCATTCACTCTCACCAATGTTAAAGAATAACATACGCAATCTTTTCATAATGAAATGCATGTCATTCATCTGTGTGCTTCATATGCATGAAAAAAATTGCCAAGATGGGTTGAAGATATGACCCGTGACATTTATAACTACTTCTTGTCACCAAAGCAGACAGCAGCCTATAAAGACTTCCAGGAGATTGCCAATGTGAAACCCCACAAACTGTTGCACCCCTGTCAGACAAGATGGTTATCCCTGCATAGTGCTGTAAAACGGTTGCTTGAACAGCTTCCAGCACTGAAGCTATTTTTCACTCAAGCAGTCTTGGAAGATAGACTCCTGTCAGCTGAATCTATTCTTCAGAAACTTCATGACTCATTTTCTAAGCTTTACTTAGGATTTCTTGATTATGTTTTACCCATATTTAGTGACCTGAACAAAGAGATGCAGACTGAGAATCCAAAGATTTATACACTGCACAGCAGAGTCTCTGCAGTCTTGCATACCATACTTGAGTGCTACATGAAACCACGCATCTTAGAATCCACACCATTATCAGCTGTCAGTGTGAGAGACCCAGCCAATTTTCTTCCACTGGAAGAGGTTTATCTTGGAGGTCGAGTAACTGTATCACTCCAAGCATGCCAAAACCTGGACAAACAGCTACTGGATGCTTGTAGATTAAGATGTCTGGACTTCTACATAGAAGGAGCCTCTCAAATTTTGCAGAGGTTTAATTTGAAGGACCCAGTACTCACAAGTCTCAAAGCTTTAGACCCACAAAGTGTACTGATGAAAACTGTCCAATCTATTGCCCCCTTAGCGGCTCATTTCCCAAACTTAGTGCCTGAAAGTGACATGAGATAGCCAGTGAGTGGCGGTTACTCAGAAACACTGAACTGAATGTAAAACCTGATAGAAGTGCTTACAATTTCTGGCAAAAAGTTGGTGACTTCAAAAAAGGGGATGATACACCATTGTTCCCACGTGTTGGAAATCTAATGAAAAAACTGCTGTGTTTGCCACATTCAAATTCCAGTGTTGAAAGGCTATTTTCTCAAGTGAATCTGATGAAAACTAAAGTTAGAGATTCACTGAACACAGAAACATTAAATGGAATGCTTCATGCCAGGAAAACTTTTGAAACTTCATCTGCTTACAATTTTGAAATAACACCATTCCACTTGGAGCTTATGACAGCGGACATGTGTAAAACTAGTGATTTGCAACAAGAATAGCTGGCGTTTTAAGGTATGTAATAAACAATAAGAGTTTACCTTCATAAGATTTTTGGGAATGTATATACAGTATAACAACATAAAGGTAACAGGGAAATAAAGGGCTAAACAGGGAAATTTTGTAGGTGAATCTAGGGAATTTTTGGTAGCTCGATCTGGCAGCACTGGTGTGAGGTCTTTCCTGAACTGAATAAAACCGTCTTGTGTTACCATAACTTGAACAGAATACAAGACAGTACTCTAAATATCAGTCTATACCCAGACGCCTCAATCCCGTAAGGGGTGGCCACACACAAATCGCCTCCATGAGCCAAGGAGGTTTAAATGCTGGAGGTGGCATGGGCCACTGAGCTTGAAGCCACCGGTCGCCTCTGGCGGCCATAATGCTTCGGGCAAGAGTCGCGCCTGACAGATGGGAGGGGCCAAATTACAGGTCAGTCAAGGCTTACACTCTGGTAATAAACTCAGAACTGCACATATAGAATGGTTTGAAAGGAAAATGAACGTGAAATTAGCAGCGCTTCTGCTAAGTGAGTCTGTCGCCACGTCTCTGCAATTCTGTCGATGAAAAGTTCAGTGAATTTACGGGCTGTGAAGTAACCATTGAGTTCATTAAGATTTTCAACCCATTTTTTGATGCACTGAATTTTAGAAATCTGTGTTTAAACGCCCACTGAAAACAAAAAGCCAGTGAAATTATAGCTTTCTTGAAAGAGGCAGAAATACATTTTAACAATTTGAAACTTGCTGATGGCGTACATTTAATTAAATCAACTCGTGTAGTGCTGCCTACTTCTTCCTCAGCCTTTATCATTCTTTTCCCCTCCTCTCTTCCTATTTCTCCCATCTTTCCTGTCACTTCTTATTGCTTTTCTTTCCTTTACAGGTGGCTTTACATTGAGTGACAAGCCAAATGGTTTCCTGTAAGCCAGGAAACCATTTACAACGCTGGGTGGTAACCATATAACCAAAACATACGTGCTCCCTAAGTGTCAGCAAGTGGGTTGGTGGAGGGTTAGTGCCCCTCCCTATAAATAACACGAAGTCAAATGGCCACCCCTTATGGGATTATGGCGTCTGGCAATAGATAGATAGATAGGTCTGGGTTTCTTGGCTTCATCCTCTGCATTCACAGCTTGTTGCATATGTATGAAGGTTTTATTGCATGTTCTGATCCTAGTCTTACTTAATGACATATTAAATGAGTCAGGGTCACATCGAACTGATTTTTTGATAACATAAGAAGTATGAAGGGTTATAATAATATCCCAGCCTCAAGACATTTCTCATCTGCATACAAGAAACTCATAGTGTATAATGACATTCAAGGAGTACTGCGGGGTAACTGCTTGCCATTAGAGTCGGTGCCTACACTAACTGTCCAGCTCTTATATGATGCCTACCCCTCTGCCCAGGCTATCAATGCATCTTTTGCCAAAACTAGAGTATTAAGTAATATTTATGACACCACAGCAGTTGCAGATATACAAGAATGTGGCTGTATTTCCGACCCTGTCAAAATAACTTCATCTTTAAGCAAAATTATTGTATACATTTCTGGCTCTGTAGTGTTTAAGCTGAGAAATTCCATCCTCTGTGAAGCTTGTCGTTCAGCACTTGAAACCACAGCTTGAAAGCCAGATGCATGCCTTGATAAACCTCATCAAATGGCTGGTTAACCTTCCCATCAAAAGGTGTAATGGACGTTTGTTTCATGTGAAATGGTATTCAGAGAAAATGGTTTGTACTATTACAGTCGCATCATACATTATTTCCAAAGCAGTGTGATGAACTTGTGTATTCAGTGATGCCAGGTTATATAACTAAAGCAATATTTCTTAAACTGAATAAACATATGCTATAAACAGGCCCTTTACAAAAAATTTTTCTGTTGATCAAAGCTTTTGCAGAGATATCTACATGTAAGGTACCATTATGCTGGAAGGGAGTTTACCTCAAGGCTACAGTCTTGGAATACGATGAAAAGCCGTCAGAATTATAGAAAACTTGTATTGTTTGGTGGCCAGTAAAGCTGCTCCTTGCTTAAGGTAAAAACCATGATTAAGATACTGTATACTGTGGATTTGCCATTTAAGTGTCAGCATCTCTTGTATCGTGTTTTATGTCAATATGTACGATTAAAATTTATCACTAATGTAAGCGAATGACAGGGACGCATAAATTCTTTGGTGCTGGTGTCAGGCGGGTTTTGTCCAGCCCAATATAGCGGTTTTCGATTCGCCAGGCTTCGACTCAGAACCTCCTCCTTTAAAACCTCCTTGCCCTGACCCCTGCCATTTTGGTGCCCTTCCCACAGTTACACCCCCTCTCATATATCTCTCCTCCATCCCTCCATCTCATCCTCGGTCTCCCCTCTCTCCTTCTTCACTTTATAAAATACTGTACAAACATACAGTACACACATACATACATACACAAAAACCAAATCTGACTGCCATCGCCGTTATGTCATGCGGTAAAACACTTGCAAAGCACCACCTCAGAGCTCAAAGCAAGCTGCACCTACACCGCACCTCTCATTTCGCACTAAGGCCAGGTATGAGGCTAACTAATTCTGCTAATACCAATGCTACTGATATTACCATGAAGATTACTAATGCAACTAATACTAATACTAATGTTATTAATAGCCTACTAATATGAAAATTACTAATGCTGCTAATACTAATACTAATATTACTACTGCTACTACTACTATGAAGGTTACTAATGCTAATGTCACAGATACTGATGCTTCTAATACTAATACTAATAACACTAATACTAATGCTACTGCTGTAATACTAATACTAGTGCAATTACTACTAATATTATTGCTCCTAATGCTGATACTAATGCTACTAACACTAATGCTGCTAATACTGTTGTTACTAATGCTAATACTGTTGTTACTAATGCTAATACTGTTGTTACTAATGCTAATACTAGTGTTACTAATGCTAATACTAGTGTTACT
The DNA here is from genome assembly GCA_018397915.1 of Birgus latro. NCBI lineage: Eukaryota > Metazoa > Arthropoda > Malacostraca > Decapoda > Coenobitidae > Birgus > Birgus latro. Next base: position 8,446 of record JAGKTI010003819.1, read on the forward strand.
AATACTAATACCGTTGCTAAATGCTAATACTAGTAATACTGATACTATTGCTACTAATACTACTAATACTAATGCTAACTGTGAAGATTACTAATGATACTAATACTAATGCTACTGATACTAATACTGAAGCTACTGATATTAATACTAATGCTACTATGAAAATTACTACATTAATTTTACCAACATTAGCTGTATAATATATGTCTGTTGCCAGATGCCTTAATCCTGGAAGGGATGGCCACAAATAAACTGACTCCATGTCGCCCTGTCCCCCTCCATTTCACTGCTCTTCCCTCAGCTCACACCCCCCTCTTCCATATACCTCTCCACTCCACCCCTCCATCTCATCCTTGGCCTCCCCCTCCCTCTCTCCCCCTCCACCCTCACTCGCATACACTCTCCCAGTTAGTCTCTCGCTCTCCATCCTCTCCACGTGGCCAAACCACATCAGTGTATTTCTCCTAAAGGTTTCTATCACATCCACATCCACACTACAACGCTCCTTCACCTCCTCATTTGTCAGTCTGTCTCTCCAAATAACTCCACATGCGGCTGTCAAATAACTAATTTAGTAATTTCCACTGCTCTCATTCTTGATGTCTGTCCTTCCAACAAGGTCCAAACTTCACTTCCATACGTTAGAGTTGGTAATACAATACTATCATACAGTGACTTTTTTACTTCCATGCTCACTTCCCAATTTCGTATCACTGTTTTCAAAGAATCAGCAACTTTTCTTCCTTGTTGCACCCTTTCAAGCACTTCATCCTCCAAATGTCCATCCTTACTCATCATACTGTCCAAGTACTTAAATGCACTCGCATTTTCCATTTCCTCATCATCCAATCTCATTGTACATTCAGTGACTTTATTTCTCTCGAAGACTATAACTTATACGCTTCCCTACATTCACCTTTAGATTCCGTTTCTTACACACTCTTCCGTTGCAGTTCCCCTTCGTCTTCACTTAACTACACAGTATCATTTGCAAACAACGGCACAGGAAGTTTCCACACACTGCCCACTTTCATTAGGGCCACTCCAACATCCACTGCCCTACCTTGTACCTCTTTTATAACCCCATCCATATACAGATTGAACAACCATGGAGACATGACACATCCCTGTTTCAATCCAACATTCAGACAGAAAAATTCACTCAGTTCACTATCCACACGAACTGCAGCCTTAGCACCCCCATACATACTCTTCACGGCATTCAACAACTTCCCATTTACTCCATATATTCTTAATACTTTCCACATTCCTTGTCTGTCCACTCTGTCATATGCTTTCTCGAAAACCATGAAGGCTGCATATAACTTCTTTCCCTTCTGTAGAAACTTTTCCACTAAAGACCTAAGAATGAATATTTGATCTACACAACCTCTTCCCATCCTAAAACCACCCTGTTCTTCTCCAATTAATTCCTCTGTTATTTCCCAAACTCTGTCAATAAGTATCCTATACAATATGCTTTGCTAATTACACCAAGGAGACAAATGCCGCTATGATTACCACACACTTCTTTTTCCCTGTTTCCTTTGTACAGGGGAATAATTATACCTTTCTTCCAATCCTCCGGGACTTTAACCTTCCTCCCAGGCCAATCTGCTTATCTTCCATATTCATTACTACTATCTCTCCCCCATGCCTCAGCATTTCGCCACACACTCCGTCAATTCCTGGGGCTTTCCCAATTTTGACTTTCTTCATTGGTTCCACTACTTCCATTCTAATAATCTCTTCCTCTCTTTGCACCTCCCTCCTTCTCCCAGCCATTCCCCAGACACTTATACTTGCATTACTTTCATTCTCCATGTTTCACAGTTCCTTTAAGTGTTCTCTCCATCTGCTCACTTTTTCTCCCTTCTCCACTAGCAATCTACCATTTTTAACTTTCACTTCTCGACTTACTTCTTTATCACCCTGTTTAACTCATTTTACCTCTTTCCAGAACATTTTCTTACATTCCCTCCACTTTGCACTAAAATTCCTTCCAAATTCCTCATCCACTCTCTTCTTACTCTCTCTTACTAACCTTTTCACCTCTCTCTTCCTCTCTACATATAACTCTTCCTTCCGTCTCTCAACTTCCTCCATGCCTCTGCTTCCCATCCCTTCACTACAGTATATGCTTTCTTCTTTTGCACTACAGCTTATCTCACCTCTTCATTCCACCATGCTGCTCCTTGCACCCCGTTACGCCTTCGCTTCACCCCACACACCACCTTGCATGCTTCACAAATTTCTTCTGTGAATATATTGCACACGCCTTGCACCTCCCTCATCCGCTCCAAGTCATACCCAGTCGCACCTCCACTTCTCTTGTAGTCTGCCTTTTTTTTTTTTTTTTTTTTTTTCATCCTCTTGCAACCTTTCTACCCTCCTTGTGAGAACTACTTCCTCCTGTCCTTCGGTCCTTCTATTCTTCCACTGCACTTGGACCTTGACTTTCACCACCATCACGTGGTGGTCCTAGAATCCACTTCCCCAACCTCTGTATGCTCTTACATCCATTGCATATCTTCTCATTCTGTTACCCACACACACACACATAATCAGTCATTACCTTCCGCTCATTCTGTTCACCACCCACCCTTCTCATCACTTACCACGTATACCTGTGGATACATTTTGTGCCCAAAGAGGGTATTGGCTATCACCAACCCCCTGCCCGCACAAATATCCACTAGAGCACTGCCATTCTCATCCACTTCTGCAGGCACACCCCACTCACCAACTTCTCCATCTCTTCACATTCCCTACTTTTCCATTCATATCTCCAATCAGAAACACTCTCATTCCTTTAAAACTTTCCCATGCACTTCCACATTTACCCAGAACTCTTCTCTCACTCTGTTTGCACAATCTTGTAATCCTACTTTCCTCTTTTGTAATCCTACTTTCAGTCTTACCCACACAGTCCTTGAACCAACTTTTTTTTTTTATGTGTCCGACTCTGGGCATAGGCTTCACAGGCTGCTCCTAAGGCCCAGTAGTCCTCCTAGATACCATACACCTCACATATATTCTCCTTCCATCTCTTGCACACATCAATTCATCCACTAATGCTACTAATACTAATGCTGCTATGAAGATTACTAGTGCTACTAATACTAATACCAATGCTACTAATACTAAAGCTAATGTTAGTGATCAAATATTAATACTAATGCTACTGATACAAAAACTAATGTTATTGGTACTAATACTAATGCTACTAATACTAGTTCTAGTATTAATACTAGTGCTTCCTCCAATTTTGCGAGAATATGGTCGACAAAAAACCTCGCAAAACCGAAATTCGCAAAGTTGAAACAATTAAATATATGCAATGACGGTAAATTGGTCGACATCACCCCAAGGTAAGCACTTTTTCCCCACTCTTTCTCTCGACTCTACCTTTTAATTTTATGATGATAAATGAAACAAACATGGACTGATGTATTGTACAGTAATATTACTATGAAAACATCATAGGTAAGAAACATAAAAAAGAAAAAAATGCATATTTACACTGATGTGAAGACTGGCGTGGTGTACGGGACTGGTGGCGGGGCAAGGCTTGAGTGCGACTACTGTGGTGTAAACAAACGTGGTGGGGCGGCAGAACACCGAACTAGGAGACACAGTACGCCCAGCGAACCACGACGTCACTACTCCGCGTGGCAAAGTAGTGCGGGAAGACGACTTTCCCACCACTCGACCTCGCAAAGTGTGTGATCGCTCGCAAAGTTCATAAATGTTAAAAAATAAATGACTTGGAACCACCTCGCAAAATTGGTGATTCGCAAAGTTAAAGTTCGCAAAGTTGAAGGATGTACTGTACTAATGCTAATACTAATGCAACTAATGCTAATGTTAATGCTGCTGTGAAGATTACTAATGCTACTAATACTAATGCTGCTATGAAGATTACCAATGCTACTAATACTGCTATTAATGCTACCAGTACTACTACTAATACCACTATGAAGATTACTAATGTTGCTACTGCTTGAAGAGTGGCTAAAGAGTGTCACTGAGGAGGCAATAGGTGATGCCAGTAACATGCAAGATTTTCATTGGCATATCACCCACACAGCCATTTACCTCTTGCAAATGCCTGTCACCTGTCTCCTCTCACACACGTACTACCTCCCATACCTCTACATGTGTATTAGTGTTATTTAATTCTACACCATCCCTTCTGCCATGTCCACACCTTCACTCTTGTACGTGCCTACCACCTGGTTACAAATTTGTGCATGTCGTAAGATATAAAAAGTTGATCTTGCTACACGCCCTTCAGCAAATAGAGGTGGAGTAATGAACACTTAGTAGATAGCAGTATATACTTTACAATACAAAGGAATTCATAAGGTGTATCATATAGGAGAGAGACGCAGCACCAGACCAACATAGAAACAAGCACAGCAGTACTTGTCACAGCCTGAGATGACGACATCGCACCGCCTTATTTGTGGGTCGTATGGGGTTGGTGAGTGACGGCCAAAACACCCACCTACACCACACCTCTTCCCCCTCCCTCTCTCTCTCAACTTCACTGCTTTTATTTATTTACTTTTATAACGTCCATTTGTACACTCAGTGCTTTACACTGGCTTGAGCAGTATAGTTGTTAGCGGCTGTGGCTAAGCTGTGGAAGACGTAGTCTGTGACATAGTGGTATTAGAGGTAGGCTGCAAAATAAGTTATTTTGCGTATGCGGTATATGTAAAGATCGATATCATACAGAAGCAGAAACCTGGGAAAAGATTAATCTTGCTGGAGGGTTTCTTCAGTGTGTGGAGGAGATTTGTTAATAGAGGATTTGTAGTTCAGTAGCAAGAGTGAGGAGTAGGAAAAGTTCAGGGAGTTTTTGCCTCTCCTGGCATGACAGGGCTCTCCCTCTGTGCTAAGGGGTCCTTGTATGCAGTATGCAGCGCTGTACGGTAGTGAGACTTGTCCAGTAAAGGAGGATATTTGTGGGCTCAAACGTACAGAGATGAGGATGATTAGATGTATGTGTAGTGCGCCTTTGAATGACAGGCCTAGGAGGGTTAGGACTGCGAATGAAGAACTGAGAGGAAGGATGGGACTTAAAATGTTGTGATGTGAAGGGGTAGACTGAGACGGTTTGGGCATGTGGAAAGGATGGAGGATGACAGGGGTGCAAAGGGTGAGAAGTGTGAACACTGAGCATAGACTTACGTGAAGTAGACTGAAAAAGACTTGGGACGAGGTCATAATGGTGTGAGTTCAGAGACAAGGGATTGAACAGAGAGGCTCCTAGTGGAGAGCCGCCATTAGGTGACCAAAGCTGATGCACGTTGGAGCCTTTATAACGAAGCGACGAAACGATTCTAAATGCACATGTTCTAAATTAGCATTGCTGAATTCTGTCATATTCTTTCTCCCAAGTATTCGTAATGTCCATAAAGTTTTACAGGTCTGAACATGTAGCCTATGCGTTGACTCCCGTGAAGGGGATTTTTTTTTTTTCTCCTGATGGTTGGGTAGGGAAAGGTGGTGGCCATTCTTCTAACCGCAGCTAAAATCCATTATCCGAAAAGTGGTGACCATGAGCAAACAACCATCATTCCACCCTGTCCTCTACCATCAAGTTGCCCTGCAAACATCTCATCACCTTTATCCATGTAATTCTCCACCCTGACTCAGCTTCGTCATCGGTCTCCCTCATCCCTAATTCCATTTCATGCACATGTCCTGCCCAAGTAAATCTCTCGCTCTCCATTCTCTCCACATGACCAATTAAACCCTTCTAAGAGTATTTTCAGCACTTTCCAGCACATCCAAATCACCACCACATTGCTCCTAAATTTGTTAATTTTCCTGTCTGTCACCACGTAATTCCACATGCTCCTCTCAGATAACTAATTTTCACTCACCTCACAGTTATGGACGGGCTTCACTTGCCCGTTTCCACTTTGACCTTCAGGTGGATAAATTTATAACAACAACAACACCTCACAGTTGACTATACTCCATTTCACCAAATTTGGCACCATCAGCGATGTCGTCAACGCCTGCTGTGTTGACGTAAATCCTCTGCACTAGGTGAACCTCTATTTATTACTTTGAGAACCAATATAAAGGCAATGCAAAAAGGTATATACGGTGCTGAGGACCTTTACCAATGCTACAGGTGTTGGCATCACTGATATGGTGCAAGACTTGGTGAAATGGAGTATAGTGCCCTTGCGGCATCACCCTGGCATCAGTTCTGTACATTAGAATGGAGATCACAATAGTGTCTACTTCCATGCATACTTCCCTATTCATTTCACTGCCCTCAGTGCAACCCTCCAACCCTCTTTTCCCCTTGTGTACCCTTCCTTACATTTCTTTCTCTCAACTCTCACCCTTGTCCATCACACTGACGTAGATGTTCACCTTCTCTGTTTCCTGACCATTCAGCCTCACTCTGCACTCCAAGACTGCATTCTTCCTAAGAACCATACCTGTACTCTTCGCCACATTCACTTTCGTATTTTGTTTCTTACACACACATCCAAACTCATTTACCAAGCCTTTCAGTTTCCGCTGATCGTAGAAGAGCGGTATCCTTAGCATACAACAGTACAGTATAGGCAGTTTCCACACCATACCCCTCTCACAATAGACCAAGCCTCGGAGTCCCCGGGGGGAGGGGGGGCATAAATGCCCCCACAATCCGCCCCTCTGCCGGTGACGACTCAACTGTCTGACTCACTTCTTCATTTCTATAACATTCCCGGCCTTTCCTCTAAATTTCTTTCTGCTGAACACCATCTCTCCTCCTCTAAACCTCAACTTCTTTTCTTAACTGAGACTCAGCTGTCTGAGGCAACTGACAACAAACCCTTTTCTGTATCCTCCTACATTCTCCACTCATTTCAAAGCCAAAGCTGGCTGTTGTGTATATGTACGCGACGACATATCTTGCTCTCGTGTTCCTGAACTTGAGTCTTCTGAGTTCTCTACTCTCTGGCTTCGACTTTCCTGTCATTCTTTGACTAAATATATCTGTGCTGTTTACTTATCCTCCAGTTCTACTGACTATGAAAAATTATTCGACTATCTTACTTCTACGGTGGAACACATCCTATCCGTTTCTCCTTTCTCTGAAATCTCCATTCTGTGAGATTTCAATGTTCACCACCACCTTTGGCACTCCTCTCCCCTCACTGATCCACCTGGTGAAGAAGCCTACATCTTTTCTATCCTTAATGACCTAGAGCAGCTTGTACAGCACCATACCTGTATCCTTGACCGCCTTGGAGAGAGTTTCAACATAATTGACGTCTTTCTTACAACTAATCCTTCTGCTTACACTGTTAATCTTTCCTCTCCATTGGGCTCCTCCGATCACAACCTTATGACATTAACCTGTCCTATCGCTCCAGTACGGCATGTGGACCCTCCAAAGAAACGTCGTCTGTGGCACTTTGGAGCTGTTGATCGGGAGCCCATCAGGCAGTACTTCTTTAATTTTCCGTGGAATGATTATTGCTTCCATGGCCGGGAGCCATCTAAGTGTGCCTTGTGCATTACGGAGGTTATTCTCTCGGGCATGGAGGCATACATTCCTTTCTCATATCCTCTGACTAATGCAAGAAAGCCTTGGTTTAATCACGCTTGTTCTAATGTTGTCGACAACAAGGAGAGGTCTTATACAAGGGACCGGAGCCAACCCACCCCTGAATCACAGCTTTTTTATGTTTCTGCCTGGAATCATGCCAAGTCTGTTCTTCGCTCTGCTAAAGATAATTTTATCCATACTAACTGCTCTCAACTCTCCAACGCGAATTCTTCGCGCTTCTTCTGGCAACTTGCCAAGAATCTTTCTAACAACTTTACCTCATCATCCTTCCCTCCTCATTTCTACTCTGATGGCTCTGTAGCTATTTCTTCTACTGATAAAGCAGATATCTTCACTCAGACTTTCTCCTCCAATTCCACCTTAGACGATTCCATGCTGTTCCTCCATCACTTCCCCCATCTGACTTCCTCATGACTGACATTACAATTTCTTCAGCTGATGTATTTTCTGCCATCACTGGACTCAGTACTAACAGGGCATATGGGCCTGATGGAGTCCCTCCTGTTGTCCTCAAGAACTGTGCTTCCGTGCTTACACCCTGCCTAGGTAAACTCATTCGTCTTTGTCAACTTGTACCTTTCCTTCTTGCTGGAAGTTTGCCCTCATTCAGCCAGTCCCAAAGAAGGGTGACCATTCCCAACCCTCTAACTATCGCCCAGTTGCTTTAATATCCTGTCTCAAAAGTTTTCGAGTCAATTCTTAACAGAAAAAATTTAAAGCATCTTTCCTATCACAAACTTCTTTCTGATCGTCAATATGGGTTCCGTCAGGGATGCTCCACTGGTGATCTTCTCACCTACTTTTCAGACTCTCGGTCATCCTCCTTTCGGAACTCTGGCGAAACATCTCAAAGGCTTTCGATCGAGTCTAGCATAAATCTTTAATTTCCAACTGCCCACGTAAGGTTTCTATCCTTCTATCTGTGCCTTCATCTATAGTTTCCTTTCTGGTCGTTCTATAGCTGCTGCTGTAAACGGCCACCGTTCTTCTCCTAGATCTGTCAACAGTTGTGTTCCTCACAGCTCTGTCCTATCACCAGCTCTCTTCCTTTTATTCATCAATGACCTTCTAAGATGTACATCTAACCCTATCCAGTCATATGCTGTTTTCATACGGTTCCCGCAACGTCCATTTCAGCAAGGGATGAGGCTATGGCACACCTATTGTCTGACTTGGCTCATATCTCTGACTGGGGTAGAAATAATGTTCTCATTTTTAATGCACCAAAGACTCAGTTCTTACACCTATCAACCCGGCAAAATCTTCCACAGGAGTACCCGCTAGTGTTTAATAATATCCAGCTCAATCCTGCATCATCCTTAAACATACTTGGGGTTTCTTTCTCTCGGGACTTATCTTGAAAGAGTATATTACATTTCTTGTAAAATCTGCTTCCAAGAGATTAGGTGTGCTAAGCCGACTCCATGCCTTCTTTACCCCTGCACAGTTGTTGACTTTATACATGGGTTTTATTCACTCCCCACATACAGCTCTTCTCAATAGGGTGGAGCCAAAGGCTTTTCGTCTCATTAACTCTCCTCTTCTTATTGGCTTCCTTCAACCTGTCTCTTTGCTGCTGTTGCAACTTTGTCTCATTTCTATCGCTACTTCAATGGTCACTGCTCCTCAGAATTGTCTGCTTGCATCCCTCCACCTCTACAACCGGCGCATAGCACCCGTCTAGCAACAAACTCTCATCCCATTTCTGTCCAACTCTTTAATGCAAGAGTTAACCGTTACTACGAGACCTTCATTTATGCAACACGTCAACTCTGGAACTGTCTCCCTCTCTGAATTTCCTACTTCCTATGACTTCTAGTCTTTCAAACGCAGTGTGTCTAGGTATCTTGAAATGAACGGATCTTGAATTTGCCTCTTTTTTTTTTTCTTGGAAGAAAGGGTTTGTGGGCAACTGGCCTTTGGTTCTTTCTTCCTTGCATAAAGGAAAAACTTATACTAAAAAAATATTCACACGGTACAGTAAAGCCATAGAGACACGGCGCATTTCTCATTCAGTGCATTATGTAAGTAAAAAACATCTCATTTACTTCATTTCGAGTGCACTGCCCGCCCTTGTAGCATCACACATACTCTTGTAGTAGCAGTTGCAACCCCAGACCCAAATGAATGTGAACTCTCTGCACTACATGATACAGCTGCTATTCTCCTGTAACCCATCCTCCTCCTTTTGAGGGATGGGGAGTTGAGGAACGTCTGTGTAACCAGGCAGCTCCACCACCGCCAAATCGGTGCCACCACATGAAGGCATCCCTCTCCAGCACCATATGTACTCTAAGTAGCATCTAACAGCTTCCCATCTACTTCATATACTTTCAGCACCTTCCTCATCCATTGTCTGTCTGTTCCGACATTTTTTTTTTTCCCCAGAGTCAAGAAACCAGCACATTTCTTTCTTTTCTCCTAATGTTTTTCTATTATCGTTGTAGGCAAGAATGTCGTCCTTCATTTTACAGCACCCAAGACTTTTATGAATGGAACATCTTTCTGAAAGATTTTTAGCATTTGATGATAGCACCACTGAGTTTACGTCGTTGCTCACAATCTCATTGTGATGTGGATCAATATTAGTCTTGAACTCTACATATAACTACAGTAATATTATTGGTTCCTTTTCTCTGATAGCTATGGTCACTATCAGTATTGTTCCTTGAAGAAGAGAAGGAGTGTTATGGTGTTATTATGAATACAGTATGTTAAACACATTGGAAGTACACTACCTTGACATGGTTTGGCCATGTGCAGAGTAGAGAATGAGATACTGACCAGGAAAGCGTATTCAAGTGAGGTGGAGGGGAATACTTAAGAGATGGAGGGATGGGGTGGAGAGGCACATATACTGTGTGTGTATGAGTGAGTGAGATATAATACAAGTTGGAGAGGGCACCTTGACAGTGGAGGACAAAGTGACAAGCAAGCGATTCATTTATGGCCACCTTTTCCGGAATTAAGGTGTCTGGCTATAGATCTATCTGTTTACCTATCTGTAGCTTTAGATACTGAAATGCACGCCACCACAACGCCCCACCTGGACACGACAACTACCTTAGGAGGAGACAACCGAGGGGTGACTGCAGTGAGTGCGGGCTCAGCGTGAGAAGGACCCACCTGTACTTATCACCTACGCCCCTCTCGCGCTCAGGTGCCTCACCACCAAGGTATCAGTCACGGCACACTATACCTCAGCCGGAGTAGCTCTCGCCTGGTTCAGGGTGGGGCTACTCTTATAGTCCCAGATAGCCAGCAGGAGACGGCCACCAGCCGCTCAGTAGCTGCTTCCCTCCCTCACTCACACCAGGCAATGGCCACCAGCCGTGCACGGGGAGAGACGACCACCAGCCGCTCCCGCAACAACCCTCCAGGGAAGAGGGAATTGGTGATGGCCAAGAGCCGCACCTCCGGATGAGCGACGATCACCAGTCGCTCCTCCGGCAGCAGACTCCCAACATCGGTGATGGCCACTAGCTGCTCCTGCAAGGAGGCGACAGCCACTAGCCACGCCCTCCCTGCAACGCATCTGGGAAGCAGGACACTGGTGACGGCCATTAGCCTCACCTGCACCCCCGTGACAGCCTCTAGCCGCACTCGGGGTGTAGTCCTCACGGGGCACGGCTCTCAGGTGATGGCCCCTAGCCACACCTGTGGGTGGGCGACGGCCACCAGCTGAATTACACCCACAGCCAGCCAGGGGCACGGACCCTCAGTGACGGCCTCCTGCCACACGAGGGGGAAGGTGGCCACTAGCCGCTCCGCTCTCCCCACCCTAGGGGACCTAGCAACGGTCACCAGCTGTGCCGGGGAGAGAACGGCTACGTGCCGCCCCTTGCTTCCTACCCCAGTGCCTTCTCCTCCTGAGAATTTCCCAAGTTCATCCAACTCAGGTTGTGGCTGCTCGGGTATCCTCACCCCTTCCCTGCACAGGAGCACTCTACCAGAGGAGCAGCAGTTGGAGCAGATTTGGAAAGGCCCCCTGAGACGCGGGGTCCACACCCTATAACCAGGCCCCTGGCAGACGACCCTGACGGACTCTTCAGAGACAGGACGCCGCAGCAAACCCTTGACAGAGGCCCAGCCGAGGAGAGACCACAGTCTTCGGTTCTGCCAAGACGTCCCCAAAACCCCGGGGTGTAACCTCTCCTTCCAAGCCCGATGATGCCCCGCCCGGCAGAGTGGGCATCGACAGGTGCGCCTTCTCTCCCTGTTCGGGCCCAGCCCTTAGGCCCCCGCTAGAGACGGGCACCCCTACCATGCCGCCCCCCCCAGACCCTCCCGAATGATCCAGCAGTGACCGGCCTCCTGACGAGGCCCCAGATGACCCAGCAGTGACCGGACTTCTGATGAGGCCCCAGACGACTCAGCAGTAGCCAGCCTCTTGACGAGGCCCCTAGATGACCCAGTAGCTATCCGGCCTCCCGGACACCCCTATGGCAGCCAGTTCCACTCCTGATGAAGGCCGCCGCCCTGGGCCACCTTCCGACAACCGGGCCTTCCCCAGAAGCAACACCGGCTATGCTACCTGCCCCAGAGTCCTCCGGCCCTGTCCCTTGTATTAATTTATTTCTTGTGTAAAGTGTGCCACTGTCAGTATTGTGTCATTGTAAAAGAATTAAGATAATACACATGTAAGGTTTGTTGCTGAGTGTTTTTATGCCCTGTTCCTCTTAGTTGCCCTAAGTATACCCACCCCGGTGTAGAAAGAGGACCCCGCTGTAAGTGCCATGTCTAAGGAACGAAGAGTCTGTCCTAAAACACGCCGCACAACAGATCTATCTATCTATCTATTGCCAGACACCTCAATCCCGAACGGGGGGTGGCCACAAACAAATCGCTTCCATGTCACTCTGTCCCCTGCCATTTCACTACCACGCTCCCAACTCACACCCCCCTCTCTCATATACCTCTCCACTCCATCCCTTCATCTCATCCTCGGCCTCTCCCTCCCTATCGCCCCCTCCACCTCACTCACATACACTCTCCTCGTCAATCTTTCACTCTCCATCCTCTCCACATGCCCAAACCACCTTAACGTGTTTCTCCTAACGCTTCCCATCACGTCCTCAACCACACCACAACGCTCCTTCACTTCCTCATTTGTTAGTCTGTCTCTCCATGTGACTCCACATGCTCCTCTCAAATAACTCATTTCCACTGCTCTCACTCTTGACTTCTGTCCTTCCAACAGGGTCCAAGCTTCACTTCCATATGTCAGAGTTGGTATCACAATACTGTCATGTAACAACTTTTTCACTTCCATGCTCACCTCCCTGTTTCTTATCACTGCTTTCAACGAACCAGCAACCTTCCTTCCCTGCTGTACCCTTTCGAGCACTTCACCCTCCAGACTACCATCCTTACTCATCACACTGCCCAAGTACTTAAATTCACTCACATTCTCCAT
>JAGKTI010003819.1:41292-54521 GCA_018397915.1 Birgus latro
TATCAACCCGACAAAATCTTCCTCAGGATTACCCACTAATGTTTAATAATGAACAGTTATGTCCTGCATCATCCTTGAACATGCTTGGGGTTTCATTCTCTCGGGATTTGTCTTGGAAAGAACATATTACATCTCTTGTGAAATCTGCTTCCAAGAGATTAGGTGTGCTAAGCCGATTCCGTACTTTCTTTACCCCTGCACAGTTGTTGACCTTGTACACGGGTTTTATTCGCCCGTGTATGGAGTACAACTCTCATGTGTGGGGAGGCTCCCCACATGCAGCTCTTCTCAATAGGGTGGAGTCAAAGGCTTTTCGTCTCATTAACTCTCCTCCTCTTACTGATTCCCTTCAACCTTTGTCTCTTCGCCGCACTGTTGCATCTTTATCTCTCTTCTATCGCTCCCTTCAACCTCTGTCTCTTCGCCGCACTGTTGCATCTTTATCTCTCTTCTATCGCTACTTCAATGGTCACTGTTCCTCTGAACTGTCTGCTTGCATCCCTCCACCTCTACGACAGGCACGTAGTACCCGTCTAGCAACAAACTCTCATCCCTTTTCTGTCCAAATCTCTAATGCAAGAGTTAACCGTTACTCCCAGTCTTTTATTTATGCAACTGGTCAACTCTGGAACTGTCTTCCTCTGTCTGTATTTCCTACTTCCTATGATCTCCAGTCTTTCAAACGCAGTGTGTCCAGGCATCTCGAATTGAACGGATCTTGAATTTGGCTCTCTTTTGTACTGTTTTTGCTTTTTCTTGGAAGGAACAGTATGCAGGCCCGTGGCCTTTGGTTCCTTCCATGCATAAAAAAAAAAAAAAAAATTCCATCACAAATGCATCAGCACTGAGGTAATAATATTGTCTCATAGGCTATTTCTCTAATACCGATGTGCAACCTTCACCCTGTGATAGTTCCCATTCCCAGCAGTGCTGTGGTGCTGAAGAGCCCTAAACTACACCTCCATAAGTTAAGTTGCTTTTTAGGGGGTGAAAAACTTTCCAGGTTAGGTTAAATTTGCCCTCCCAGTTAAGACAATACTAGGTATAGTTTGAATATGGAGTTCTGTTTGATTCTGGTAGGTTTTTCACATTTCAATCAATTAAGATGTTATTCAGTATCTGAATACAGGTAATGTATTTCACTAAATTTTGTTGATATTCCGTATCTGACTTCACACCCCTGCAGGAGTAAGAATAATTTATGATTCTCAATCAAAATGCATTTTTCCTCCCCCTTTTTTTTAATGGGTGCAACAAAGGGAAAGAAATTCCAGGCTAACTGGCAAAATGAAAATAGCTGTTTACTAGTGAAATGAATGACTTCATCATAATATTTATAAATATTGCAATTACTCTTTTAGTTTGTATATTCTTCAAAATATATTAGTTTGCTTTTAATTCCTTCCATACGAAAGTTGAATAAAATCGTCAGTAACAAATAGGCCTCAGAACATAACAGCACTACAGTATAAGAGAAAAACAAGCGCACTGAATGGGCTAATACTAAGTTCATAAAGTTTACAAGGCTTTAAGGGCAGTGAGAGACGCAGCCAAGCGGTTTTAAAATATTCCCGCCAAGCCGCCCAAAACGTGGCAACACCGCATCACCCCCACCCTTAGCCCCCTCCACGAGAACAATGGCCTCGCCCGCCTTCACCCCATCTCCACAAAACCCAACAATTAGGACATTTAAATATTTTCTAGCAACCTTGAACACTGATAATCTTTATATACAACTCAGTACTAACTGGACCGACACTACAGAAAAATTGTACGTGTATGTTAATGTTTAAATGAAGAAAATGCCGGTATAGCCAGGGGTGCCAACACTACGGTACACGTGCTATCTCACCTCCGCCGTCAGGTATTCCAGGATGGCCGCACTATACACTGCAGCTGTGGCACCAACTCGGCCATGGCTCGTCGTCCTGTTCTTAAGGTGCCGATGAATACGACCGACGGGAAACTGTGTAGAAAGCGGAAGTTAATATCTGAACCTGTGGCGGCCATGTTGGCACGCCTGGGATTGGCAGCCGCCATATTCAGCGTCACCAAGCGGGGTTTAGCACTAATCTAATTCTACTAAAAATAAGTACAGCTCCAATCTCCAAACTGTGGCTTATTACAACTAACCAGGCTGGCAATAAATCAATAATCTTACCTGAAGTCCTGCCCGTGCCGAACGAGACACTGCCTTGGCCTTCGCTTTGCCGCTGTCCTTCCCTGCCTTACCACCAGCCTGCAAATAAACCATCATTTTACCAGTTAAAATTGGGAGTAGAACCTTCAGACTTCGCCAGCAACTCCATCACACTTCCCTCTACCCGTATACACAAATTTCACTGAGATTCCACTTGTATCTCCTTTGAAAACTCGCAAGAACTCACCATGTTGCCCTGCTCACACTGTCACTGCACTATCACGACTGTTCCTGAACCCCGTCTCCCCCTGACTGGCCCAGCGCCTGACGTCATCATTCAAACCACCCAATCATGCTTAGCCTCCCAGAAAGGTATTCTCGTCGTAGCACCTTTTTCTTTGTTACTTATCCCGAGTATTACGCCTTGTTACTCTTTTCCATGCTATTTATATAATCTCTGCACCAACATAGATTACCTAAACACTGTACAAGATAATATTAACGTACCAGATACAAATACTGGTTGATTAGGAAGAGGTGCTACAATGACTTCTAATTAAACGAGAATACAGACTCAAATGTGCCCAGCCAATCCCATTCCTTCCCGGGAAAAACTTTGAAAAGCCCGCTCCTTGCCGCCAAAAATTCCCCCGCCAAAAGTTTGTGTTTGTTCCGCATCCTCTCCCACACAAGGCATTAATACGATACTATACCGCCATGATTCGCCACTCCATCGCCTCGGGAAGCTTTCTAAGACATGACCTGAATATGAGGATGCAGCTTCAGCCACATTTACATCGTAATCGGCACGATATATTGATGTTATTAAACACTTCACTTATTTCGTTCTTATTCACGCAACCACCAGATAATTTTATTGGTAAGGAAGAACCTTTAGAAATGAAGGGGTTATTGGAGATGGTATATACATTCTCTAGTTCGGCAAATCCTCCAAAGCTGAGAAAAATCGTAGTGGTTAATGATAAACAAACATAAGGGATTTGTTTACACCATATTTCATTCATAAATTTACCAGCGTTTTTTAGGTCCCATTCATTACTAAGTTACTTCAATAACAGCAACATGGAAGACTAACATGGGTATCAAAATAACGGAAAACTTATATTACATGCAAACCAATGAGAAAAAGTACGAATGGTCGGAAATTGGCTGCCGTATTCTCAGTAGCATATGGGGCTTATTAGCATCCCTTCCTTAGTGATTTATTTTGCATATTATACTGACATTTTTATATGGCTTCAGTATTAATACAATTTCAATTACATGCAAGATCATACTGAGGTATAGAGTGCAGAATAAACCGCTAAGAAATAGGTGTTACCAAATCTCCAAACCCAGTACTATCAACTTCACCGAGATGACGCCTTTTATACTTTGTTCTTGCTGCTTCCAGACGGCTTTCTTCAGCTGAGGAGAGCGAAGTTGAATCAAATCGTCAGCAGGGAGCAGATAGTGTGTTTAACCTGATAATCATCCCCAACCACGTTCCTTTCCAAGTCAGTCAGTTGTTTTCAGACCGGTGGCTTGATTTCACGATGCTCTTTATACCCTAACTTGGCCCAGATTTTCCTTTTGCAGCTTATTTCACGTAGCTCTGTGTCTGAAAAAGACAATGTAACGACTCGACATCTTTTCCATTGCACTTGTCCATGACTAGCAACGTATTTTACTGTTTTATCGTTACAACTCAAAAATCAAGATACAAATTTTAGGCCAGGTTAGAGTAAAAGCAGTATAGTAATCAAGGAGACTCATTCCCACCTAATAAGTAAGACACATGAATAGACTATAAATTAAGACACTGGCAAAGGGATGAAGTTACAACACCGACGCTTAGTATTATAGTTAGGTTAGGATATATATCAGTCATATTCACAGTGATTGGAGATTTCGCAACATATTTTTCTCAGTGATTTATTTTGCACATCAGTATTCTCCTGTATGTTACTGATACAAAAGACGTCAATATAAAAACGAAGTAAACAGGAATGCAAGAGAATTTTATTAAGGTTTATACACAATAAATCGCTTAAGAAGAGGCGCCACGAAGCTTCCTATACCACCTAAAATACGACTCTTGGAGGTATGAAGCCTTCTATATCATTTTTACCTCAACTTGGCTCAGCTATTCGTTCTTTTGCAGATTATTTCACGTAGCTCAGTGACAGGACTATGGCTGTTTTCTTTCCTTGGCATTTTTGCGTGACTAGCAGCATATTCAAGTGTTAATCCATCGTTACAACGCAGCTAGGTGGAGTTAGGGCAGTTTTTAGGCCAACATGCTGGAGAGGGACGCCTTCACGTGGTGGCATAGATATAACTGGCCCGGTCATACAAACGTCCCTCACCTCCCTCCATACCCGCCAACAGGAGGATGGTGGATTGCAGAAGAGCGATTTAGCCTATAGGTCACCGGGGTTACGCTCAGATGATCCTGGGGCCAAAACAACAACACTAATAAAAATACAACTTCGGCCCTAACGATTTATTTGTTTATTTTTTTTTTTTATTATTAATTTAGGCATCTCAATAGTCTTGCTAGAGTTAGACGATTTTGTTCGGTTTAGGAGAATTCGAACAGGAGTCACACACACACACACACACACACATAGATAGAGAATGATCACGTGGTGGTGTATGCACGCACGGGTGCGTGAGTGCATGTGTGTGTGTGTGTGTAAAACCAGTGATTCCGTGTGTGTTTATAATGATTCTGAGTGTGTGTGTGTGTGTGCAACAGTTGGTTCCGTATGTGTTTTCATGATCGTGTGTGTGTGTGTGTTTGTAAATCCAGTGATTCCGTGTGTTTTTATGATGATTCTGAGTGTGTGTGTGTGTGTAACAATTGCATGGTTCCGTATGTGCTTTCATGATGATCCTGTGTGTGTGTGTGTGTGTGTGTGTGTGTGTGTGTGCGTGTTATGATAACTGAAGAATGCATGTTATATAAGGAGTGAAAATAATCCTAGTCATTTATGGCTCAACACAAAAAAAGGGCAGAATGAACATAAAGGGAAAGCGGTATTTGTTGTTATTATTACCGTTACTACAACTACTACTACTACTACTACTACTACTTTTATTTCTACTATACCACTACGACTGCTACTACTACTACTACTACTACTTTTATTTCTACTATACCACTACGACTGCTACTACTACTACTACTACAATTTTTTTTATGGCAGAGAAGCAAGAGTTAGGATAAGCGAAAGAAGATTTAGGAAGGAATTCTGTAGTTGTTTCCCCTTAACTTTGCCAAGATTTTCGTCCTTTCGTAGCTTCATTCACATTCGGCAGCTATGTGGCGGGAAAAGCGCGCCACTGCGACTGTATTCTTTTTATTCTAGCTTGGCCCAGATTTTCACCCTTTCGCAGCATATATCAGGAAGCATTATGGCAGAAAGTAATACGCTCTGCATTCCTTCCATAAAACTTCTTCGTGACTAGCATCATAATCTAGTGTCAGTCTCTTCTCACAAATCTCAGTATTCAAGATGGAGAGAGAGGAGAATTTTAGGCCAAGTTAGGGTGAAAAGAGTATAGTAGCGTACGTCAGTGTCAGTGTATTATTGCAACTCAGCATTCAAGATGGCGAGATGGCAATTTTAGGCCGGGTTAGAGTCAGAAGAGTCTAATATTGAGTGGGTGAATGAAACAAGGCTATTTCCTTACTCTTCTAGTACGAATAACCTCTCCAAAGGGAAGGAAAACAGGAGAAAGAAGGAAAACAAGAAAGTCACTGAATTGAAGTACTGAATGAAGAAAGAGTGCTAAGAGGAATGGCTAAAAATAATAGTAACGTTGATAATAATGTGGGAATTAATAGTAAAGTTAATGTGAAATGAGAAGAATGATTTTTAACAGTAAATTAAAGTGATAAAATAAAGATTTGGGTATAATTTAAACAATAAAGAGTGAGAATTAAACAATAATGGATAACATAGATAAGAGTAAGGTGATAAGGCAAAAAAGTAAAGCAGATAAGAGTTAAATGAAACGAGGAAATAGGATCAGAGCAGTAAAGAGAAAATGGGTGAAGTGATCAGAGTCGAAAGTAAAGTGGATTAAAGTGAGTGTAAGAAAGATAAGTGTAAAAGAGCTAAAAGGCGTGATAAAGCTGATAGACAACAATGGTGGTAATGTGTGTGTGTGTGTGTGTGTGTGTGTGTGTGTGTGTTGATACTATGGACTATTTAATTGGATAAGCTGTTTTCTGTGTGTGTGTGTGTGTGTGTGTGTGTGTGTGTAAAGATGATAATTATACTGTTGATTGGTTAACTAATTTATTTATGTATGTCTATTATGTAGCCTATAGTTGAATGTGGATCCTACGGTGGCTCGGTGGTAACGTACTAATGTCATGATGTGTGCGGCCGACTGCAGGGTTTGAACATTCGTCGTGCCGGATATAAAGTGGGTATTATAGCCAGTATGTCGTTCCGTATAAGGGGCATTTTTGTCGTCCAAGGTGGAGTTAGGAACTCAAATTGCGTCTATGTCCGCTTGGTCTGTCCGCAGTCTGGCTACCCAAAACCGAAAAATTGCAGCCGCCGAGCAAAACGTAAACAAAGGGCTGCAGTAAAGGATCATCTGACGAAAAGTTCCTGGCTCTTGTTAGTGCTGAACTGGCTATATACTGTACTGTAAGTTATTAATATTAGCCTCCCACGACGATTTTATATACGTAGTGGTTGTTTCATAATATTTATCACTGACCACTCCCTGCTGGCCATTTTAAACCTCTTCAAGCGATAATCAGCTGCACCAAGACTGCTCCCGAACTCGCTTGGGAGAGATACGAACTTACGAAGACGGTCTTGGTTTCGATGAAAAAT
This sequence comes from Birgus latro, assembly GCA_018397915.1. NCBI lineage: Eukaryota > Metazoa > Arthropoda > Malacostraca > Decapoda > Coenobitidae > Birgus > Birgus latro. The sequence goes on from JAGKTI010003819.1 coordinate 48,295, forward strand.
CCTTCGGTCGGGTTCCTATCACGACCGACAAAAACGGCGCAGATTGGTGTCACTGAGGACGGCTTCGAATCAGATCAGTCGACTTGGAAAACAAAAGTGTGCCTATGTTTGCGTGTGTTCGCGCGCTGTTGGTTGTAACGGTGACGTAAGGATTGACACACATCAACATAGCCACTACTGCTGCTGCTGCTGCCGCCACTACTACTGCAACAACTATTAACATCAGTACAGTACTAATGCTAATACTGCTGCTGCTACCACTACTAATCAGAGCTTGGCCTTGCATCATTTGAGAGAGAGAGAGAGAGAGAGAGAGAGAGAGAGAGAGAGAGATAGGCTGCTACTAATACTAATACTGTTGCTGCCACCACTGCTACTGCAACTACTAATACCAGTACCAGTGCTAATACTACTGCTGCTGCTGCTGCTACTACTAATCAGAGCTCGACATTGCATCATTTCAGAAAGAGAGAGAGAGAGAGAGAGAGATGGCCAGCATGATGCAATATAGCTTAAAGCAGGGGTAACCAACCAAACTGCTGTCTTCAGTACAGGAATGGCCACAGTATCAACATTCCCAGCCTCCTAGCACTCACCCTCAGCCGAATCATGAGTCTGGCGCTAGTTGGAAGAGATTTAAAAGAGTAACCCCTCCCGTGAGAGGGTTACTGATGAGAGAATTAAAGTTTTAATGGTTAACTCAGCTGAATAAAATCGTCCTAGGTCAACTAAAATAGAATAAGTGAGTTGTACCAATCATGAAAGGGTTAATCGTATTCACTCGAAGGCAGCTATGATTCGCTCTTCGTTTAATAAAATCGTCTGGCTAAGGGTGACTTTTTTTCATTTTTTTTTTTTCGCTTAAAGATTCCTATGACTCACTCCCGACTTAAATTCGTTTGGTTTGAGCTACACTAAAATACAAGAGTTATCCCGATGATGAGAGGGGTCAGTAAAGAAAAGAAAATATCGTCAAGTAACTGTATTCAGAACTCTAACTGTTTCCAAATTAATTACAGATCTGAATTTAATTGAAAACACAACTAATTTGGAGATTTCGTAACATCTTTTCCTTAAAGATTCATTTTTTTACATTTCAGTATCCTCTTGTAGGTTACTGGTGCAAACTGTGGCGACAGTGAAACGATATATGTAGCAGGGGTGGCCAAAAACAAATCACCTCCACGATGCCCTGTCCTCTGTTATTTGGCTTCCCACTTTCCACCTCACACACACCCTCCTTCAGATTTCTTTCCTCTCCATCCCTCCATCTACCTTAGTCTCACCCTCCTTTTCTTCCTCTCCACCTCCCTCACACACACACTCTTCTACTCAGCTTCTCATTCTTCATCCTCTCCACATGGCCACACCATCTGAAAGTATTGCTCTTGACGCTTCACTATCCACACCAGCATCACAAAGTTCCTTCACTTCATTTGTCAGTCTGGCTCTCCATGCAACTCCACATGCTTCTCTCAGGTAACTCATTTCCACTGCTCTCACTCTATTAACTTGTGTCCTTCCAACAGGGTCCAAGCTTCACTTCCATACGTTAGAGTGGGGATTACAATATTGACATGCAACGATTTTTTGTTTTTTACTGCCCTGTTCACTTCCCAATTTCGTATCACTGCTTACAATGAAGGTAATGTAGTGTAGTAGTGTAATGTAGTGTAGTGGTGTAGTGTAGTATGTGTAGCAGTGTAGTGTAGCATGTGTAGTAGTGTAGTGTAGTATGCAAAATAAATCGCCGTGGAAGAGGTGCTATGAATCCTTCTGTGCCTCCTTTATCTTCGCGTTCTCTCTCTCTCTCCAGTCATGCCACCAGGAGCACTCAGAATCTTCAAGACATGTTTCAGATTTCTTTCAGGATCAGTAAATAATTTTCAGTGTATAGAAATGATTAACATTTTATGTGTGTGTGTGTGTGTGTGTGTGTGTGTGTGTGTGTGTGTGTGTGTACAAGGTAACTAAATTATCCAAATATAACCAAACTTAATAGAAGGGTTAAGGGTCAGCCAATGAGGAACCTATCTTTTTAGAACAATAGGTCAAAGGTCAAGGTCACACGAGTATGTCAACCGTTGATCTATAAAAATTAACTTAATTTTTAAAACAATTTAGGCCAAACTTGGGGGAATGGTTGTGCGTACGGCGAGAGTAAAGTGCCCCAGTTTTGAGACCAATCAGCGAAAGGTCAAGGTAACATGGCAAGATCAAATTTCGAGGCGGATATATGAGCTTTACTTAATAACTCAGTTTTGACCCAGTTTTAAGCTATCTTGGTGGAAGGGTTAAGGGTCAGCAAAGGAATAGACCTATTGATTTTGAGGACAATAAATTAAACGTGAAGGTCACCGGTCAAGGTCAGTGTAAAGTATTAGCCGATCTACTTCAAACTCTGTGAAAAAAGTAAGGCTAGAATAAAAAGGATTCTATTTTGAGGACAGTCAAGAAAATGTCAAAGTCCAACCCTGTGTCTGTGTGTGAACAAAATAGTAAAAATTTTGATGTTAATTTGCACAGACTATAGCAGGTGAACTGAATATCACCCAAGACGCTGACCATTTTATAAACTGCAGACAGTGACAAGGTTATCTTTGTTTGTAACCGATGTCAACGAAACTTTGTGGAAGCGTTCACTGTAAAACAACCGTAAAACAGTGATAAAAAAAATATCAGTCAAAGGCCATGGTCAGAGGGAAGAGTCAAAAGTTAAAGTCACTGGGCAATATCATTTCAAATACATTCTGATCGGATTTGAACCAAAGCTGGTGGAAGGAGTGAAGATGAAGCAAAAACTGAAGACGTTGATTTGAGGGTAGGCTACTATGTCGAAGGTCAGGGTCAAAGGGCAAAGCCAAGTATTCAACCCATACACCAGTTGCTGGGCGTGGATGTTGCAGTGTCTGGGTGCTCCCTGTTTCATTATATTTTCATCTCTATTAACCCCTTCCGCGTCACGATGCATATAATACTAAGTAATAACATAGCCCCACACCCGACACTGGATTTGAACTCTACGCGTTAGAACAATGTGTACTTGAAATTAATGAATGGTTGTCTAATCTCAGTTGGGTTTGTGCAGGCGCGAGCATGTCCTTCCATACTCCCCTCCTGGGGGTTTCCGTCCAGCTGTGGGTAATCCCGTCACTTGGAGATTAACCTCACCTGTAGGTAGTCCTGCCTTGTGGGTAACCCTGACCTGTGTGGATTGCCCCCACCTGTGGGGGTTACTGTCACTCGTGGGTGACCTGTGGATAGCCCCACCTAGGAGAGTCACCCTTACCTGTGGATAGCCCCCACGTGGGGGAGTCACTCTTGTCTGTGGGTAGCCCCCAGCTGGGGGGTCACCTTCACCTGTGAATAACCACTCCGAGCAGAATCACTCCCAAATAACACTGAGGCTCACCCATAAAGGGCCATCTTTTTCAGGAAAATTATCATTCCATCAAAAGAGACAGCCCTTCACGGGAAATCTTGCCTGTATAGTAAAAGGCTTTCCAGCAGACTATGCTGCCCGACCGCGTCAGATAACGCTTGAAAACCGTGGCACATAGTTCAAAAGTTGCCCAAACATTTTGCCAAAATTTGTCTTTTGATCTCACTGACCGTAGAAATGCGAGTATCTACAGGGTTTCTAGATCCCCCTAGGTCTGTGCAAGCCTATAAACCCTTCAGTGTATCAGCATTACTAAAAGTTTAAACTTACGACAAGGCTGATGTTTTAAGAAAGTAATTAATTTTGGATATGAGTAGCCCTTACTTGTTTCGACGTAATGAACTGTAAGTCATCCTTTCATCAGTTATAACAATTAAATAAGATAATCCTTATTCTCTAGAAGCTTCAAGAAAGTCAATGAATGCCAGTCTTCCCCATGTTTTATTAATGTATCATGTAAAGTATATCGGATTTAATATCTGATATACTTCGTAGCAGCAACACACACACACACACACACACACACACACACACACACACACACACACATGAGAAGAAGTGACAAACTTCCTATATGAATAATCAATATAATGAATTAGTTATTGGTGCCGCGGTCCGACTTCTTTAGTAGCCCAAAATGAGGCAAGCAGCGGCGCGTTCTTGACAGCGGAGTACTTTTTCAGAAGTGCCAAACAGGGCGGGGAAACCGCGGTGTTGGCAGCACTGCCTACCAGTGGTGCCAGATGGTACTGAGGTTATTTCAGATTTTACCTGACGAAACGCGCGAAATTTCGGGAGTTTCTTCTTTAAGTACACTAAGTATATAGTACATTTTATGTACATTTTCACTTGTACAGATAATGAATAAGTAAAAAGAAGAGCTGAAGAGTATTTTTCTATATAAACTATAACAGTACAATGAAAAATGATGCGCTTATGAACCCAAACACTATTATCAAACTCTTAAACATTCACCTAGACTTTACATATTCACTATCGTCCTCCAAGTCATCAGCATCATCAAAAACATCAGTAGATTTGTTGCTTTTTTGCGAGGACATTCCTTCTTATAAATCTCACTACTCATTCTGTTACACATTCCCTTTGTTACTCTGCAACTGTGGCAAATATCACTAGAGAGTAGCACAGGGAGCGTGAGATGGTAACCTATATATTTACTTTGTTTCAGTTATTGCACTTGAATGATGCAAACACAACAAATTTAGCATGAAGGTAGAAAAGTGTGAGAAAGGGAGATGTGAGCTGGGGGGAGCGTTAAAGGGATAGATCAAGGATGAGATGGAGGGAGGGGGTGGAGAGGGAGAGACCAAGGATGAAATGGAGGGATGGAGTGGAGAGATATATGAGAGAGGTAGGTGTAAGTTGGAGAAGGGGGGAGGAGGAGACCAAGGTATTCAGTGGCTCTCTCCTCTTTTTCTGTCTGTCTCGTCTTCTCGTCTGGCAAGGAAGATCCATAACACCTCATCCTTAGCGATTTATTTTTCGACATACGTGGTTAATATCCTACTGAACGTTATTTATGCAAAGTATGCGATGGTGGAAAGATTTATGCAACACAGAATAGGGGAGTAAGTGCGCTAAGCAAAATAAATAGCTCAGGAAAATGTGTTAGAGGGCTTTCTTTAACAACGGAAATAAATAAGAGCTTGTCTTGTGAGGTAACGAGGGAGGTAAATGAAGTCACCAGAGAGGCAAGCGATTCTCCTGATCAACCTCTTACAGTAAGGGGATCCAATGCCTCTAGATTTTGAAAAGCAGCATCAGCAAGGGGGAATCTCTTGTATGTCTAAGGTCCTACATCTATGAAAACTGGTGAAAAATTTGGGATGGAAGTGTTTGCTCCTGAGAGAGTGACTTGCCTCTCTTTGCACCCAAGTACGTAAGAAAAGAATAACGTAATGAAGCGAGAAAGAACATAAGAAGCGAGGATAACTGCAGTAGGCCAGTTGGTCCATGCTAGGCAGCCTCCCCAAAGAATAACTGAACTACTAGACTGAGGAAAGGATAGTAAGGAAGAAGACGTAAAAGAGCTTCTTCAAGTTACTGGGGACCCTTAAAGGATGTTTTGCTTATACACCTTTATCACATAACAAGCAAAGTTCTAGAAGACTGCAAAACACTCATGCAATGTGTAATTCTGTGGATTCGTTGTAATTTGGAACACTTTAAGATGGGAAGAACAAAATCCAGTGAACAAAATTTAGCAACTGGAGATACAAATTAGTGAAGGGATTATTCTACCCTTAAACTGATCCATATAAACAAGAGCGTAGGGGCCCAGGGCTAGGTTACTCAGTCCCGACACTTAAGGCGATGTTGACCAGCCTCACCTGTCCCTGAGTGGCATTATGTGAGCAAGAAACCCCAACCAACCCTCAAACAGAAACCCTTACAGACTCCTTCAAGTTGGAGCACCTTATCCCACTAGACCACAAGGCGTCAGTTGATTTTATGGCGTAAAAAAATGGCTTCCTGGATTACAAGACACTATTAGCCTTGTCATGCAGTATACAGGCATCTGGAGAGAGAGAGAGAGAGAGAGAGAGAGAGAGAGAGAGAGAGAGAGTGAGAGAGTCCCAGACCTCAAGAGATCCCTAATTTAGCAACCACTTTACATTTCACACTTCGCTGCTACTTACCTACAGTCCTACAGCCACTCACACTTTAATGCTTGATAATATATATGCCTACAATAATAACACACACACACACACACACACACACACACACACACACACACACACACACACACACACACACACAC
>JAGKTI010003820.1:4955-18442 GCA_018397915.1 Birgus latro
TGCTGCACACTTCTGACAGACACATCTGCCAGCAACTGTGGGTTCTTTTCTTTTAAATCCCGTGCTGTTAGCCTTGGATCCTTGCTAACTTGCCTTGAGATCAGCTGACGGGTCCTGAAGGTTGTCTTACGAGGTCTCCCAGGCTTGGGAAGTGGAGTGGGAGGATTGGCCTCCCCACTGTCCTTGAACCGCTTCACCAGTCTCTGCACTGTCCTCAGTCTAACACCTGTTTGATTTGCAATAAATGGGAGTTTGTGGCCAGCTTTGTATAAAGTAATCACTTCCACACGTTTGTCCTTGCTTGTGGTTACTTTAGGCATGATGAGAATGTGGTAGGTAACCAAATAACTATGTTATTTGAGTCAAAACATGCCCTTGTGGTGCATCAAACACAGAGACAATCCTCCTCCTGTGGCTGCCCAAACATTACTGAGCCTGCTCCTGTGGTGCCAAACCTATCAAACAGGGTTTCCAGCTCCCGTTGAAAAAGCGTCAGCTCATTTCGCATCACGGGGAGGGTAGTATTGATCCTACTTCACTTAACGCGAAAAAGAATGACGTCAGCCCTTTAGCGTCAATACTTTCCGCGCCTACTGTATATATATATATATGTTTATATATACAGTGCCCTCGCATAGTAAACGAGCGTATGGGTGGCAGATGAGCCCATTCACCGTGAATTTGTTAGCTGTCAACAACACATCTTATAGGAAAAATAGTATATGGGCAGCACCGCCCCCTGAAAGTCCACTTTTTGAGCTATAGAGATTTACTACAGGACACATTTCAAACATATGCAGTACAGATGCATAATATATAAAACACATGGTTATGTACACTCGACAGCAGAAGTTCGTCCCTCTCAGCGTACGTGGTACGAGCCTGTTGATCTGGGAACACTGTATGAGATAGAGTTGACAGGTATGGTTTAAATGGCTAATATTAAAGAAATGTGTTCGGAGATAAGACAGCATTCCCTAATCATTTCGTTTTGCTTCATTTTTGAAGGCTCCAACATGCTTGCATGCGTCGGCCTTGGTCATCTAATGGCGGCTCTCCATGCTGCTCGATCCCTGGCAGCCTCCCTGTTCAGTCCCTTAACCCTTAAGTCACACTTAATGACCTCGTCCCATGTCTTTCTCGGTCTACCCCTCCCAACCCCTCCTCCAATAGTAACACCTCTCACCCTCTGTACTAAATTATCATCCCCCATCCTTTCCACATGTCCAAACCACTTCAGCCTACCTCTCCTCATCACAACACCAATTCACTCCAGTCCCATCCTACCTCTCAACTCTTCCATCGTAAACCCAGCCCCCCCAGGCCTTGCACGCAGGGACGCACTGCACATCCACCTAATCATTGTCATTTCTGTATGTTTAAACCTGCGAATATCCTCTTCCTTTACTGCCCAGGTCTCACTACCATACAGCATCACACTCCTAACACATGCTGCATACAAAGACCCCTTAGCACATAAGGAGAGTCCTCTCAGTGTCATTAGAGGCAATAGTTCCCTGAACTTCTTCCATCCACTTCTTACCCTAGCAACTGAGCCAACTCCGGCCCCACCTCTGGCACATAACATGTCTCCCAAATAACAAAACTCCTCCACACACTCAAGAGAATCACCTGCAAGTTCAACCCTCTCACACCTAACAGTCTCCACCTGCTGTCCCCGACACGCCGCACACATGAAATCAGTATCATCTCGCAGTCTACCTCTAATACCACTACATCTCTTGTGCACCCATTTATCACAAACACTGCACAAGATGGAATTACTTCCCACACCCTTGCGGCAGGTGGGATAATAACATTATTGTGAAATGTATGACATTGGTGTACGAAGATTGTTCGTTACAAAGACGCACAGGTGTATTTGGGCTGGACTGATGTTGCCAGCAAGTATTATATGAAATATAATAGAATGGTGAGGTTGCAAGAAAACGTTAATTACGATGTCACACACTAAACAAACATTGAAACTGACAGTGCGTGTTTCACGAGTATACGGATTTGTTTTACAAGTTAAATGACTTCCATTCCTGACCTTTCTCCCCACCCTTCTCTTTTCTTCCCTTTCACGATTTGCCATTATCCACATTTTATCGCTAATGCTGAAAATCGTATGTCTGTAGGTAGAGTGTGGAAAGTAATCAATATAGTGTTTAGTGAGCTTCATTTTCTCCTCCATCGCTACGAAGTGTTATCTATTATTTGAATATAAATGTAACATGAATAAATCATCACTGTGGTGGTTAGGAGACTTTACTCTTCGCCGTTTATATAACACTTATATGACTGTTGTTCTTCCAGTGTTCCAAGTACACTCCATCTCCACCCCCCTCATCATCTCCTTCCCTCCCCTTTCCACGGTCTCCATCACTTCTCCCCCTTCCCTTCCCCCTCTCTACCATTACCCCTTGTTTCTAGCCTGCAACTCTTCGAACCCCTCCCTACGGTTTTATTGTACTGATCCTGCCCGACACCTCTCCCCTGTCATTTCAAATATCTGTTTTCTCTCCTTTCTTCATTTTTCTCTAGGGAACTGAACGATGTTTGGGTTTTGTTTTTGGATTGTATTCTTTAACAGTGTGTAATATTATTAAAATGACCATGACAGTGGCGGTCAAGAGGCATTAACTGTTCAAAGAACGGCAGTCAGTTCTTCAGTTTAGTCATCATTTTATTACTCCTCCTCCCAAGCCATTAATATCTTGCTTGCCGGAGGTGGGGCTGGAGTTAGCTCGGTTGCTAGAGTGAGAAGTGGTTGGAAGAAGTTCAGGGAGCTGTTGCCTCTCCTGACATTGAGAGGACTCTCCTTACGTGCTAAGGGGTCTTTGTATGCAGCATGTGTTAGGAGTGTGATGCTGTATGGTAGTGAGACCTGGGCAGTAAAGGAAGAAGATATTCGCAGGTTCAAACGTACAGAAATGACAATGATTAGGTGGATGTGCAGTGCGTCCCTGCGTGCAAGGCCTGGGGGGGCTGGGCTTACGATAGAAGAGTTGAGATGTAGGATGGGACTGGAGTGTATTGGTGTTGTGATGAGGAGAGGCAGGCTGAGGTGGTTTGGACATGTGGAGAGGATGGGGGAGGATAATTGGGTACAGAGGGTGAGAGGTGTTAATATTGGGGGAGGGGTTGGGAGGGGTAGACCGAGAAAGACATGGGATGAGGTCATTAAATGTGACTTAAGGGTTAAGGGACTGAATAGGGAGGCTGCCAGAGATCGAGCAGCATGGAGAGCCGCCATTAGGTGACCAAGGCCGACACATGCAAGCATGTTGGAGCCTTCAAAAATGAGCGAATGAGCGATGAGCACTTATTTTTTAAATCTCAACATACATAAAATATGAAGCACAAATGTCCTTCCTTTCCCCAAAGAAAGTAAAAAAATGAAATTGAGTCATCTCATGTGTTGTGTTGCACAAGAGTATTATCTACATGCATCGAGAAAATATTTTCTGAATGAGTATTGGCAGTATTCTTGGTGATAATCAGTTGTTCTTCAGTTACTGTTAAATATAGCAAAATAGATGAAAGTCACAAAAGCTGTATCCCCCTTCCATATATTTGGCTACCATAATCATCCTAAAAAGGGGATTATACTCGTCTGGATGAGTAGATTGTTCCCTTAGCGGAATATGCTTGCTGTTAGCCCGGACAGCATGCAGGTGTAAGTGAAAGTATTCGAATGTCACAGTGAAAGGGTTAATTATGGTAAAGGTTCGAGTCCTATCCGTCCGAGTCGTTGTCACTCTTGTTTCGATAATATCAGGGAGGCGGTGGCTCAATCGGCAGAGAGGCGGCCTGCGGTTCTACTGGACCCAGGTTCAGATCCCCGTTGGGGCAGGGAACAGTTTAAGGATTTGAATTTCACGTAAAAGGACACTTTACCGATCTACCAGAAGACCTGCCGACAAGTCGTAAAAATACCCCCGCTAATACCAATACACCAGCCCAGTATGAGACAGCCCTTGCATGTATTCAATATGGACGGTGGGTGTTTGCGCCGAATCGGTGACATGTAGAGGTGTTTGATATGTAGGAGGACTACTGGCCCTTGGGTGCTGGCTGTGAAGCCTATGCCCATAGTCGAGCACATTAAAAAAAAAAAAAAAGATGTTCAGGGTGCTGACGGACAGCCATGCTGTTACATTTTGTTCTGACCATGTTATGCAGCTATGGGGATGGAATGATATGGATACTCTTGCTGGCTGCATTCTCTGTCCTTGTAAGATTGTGTGTTGTGGGAGATCAGATCAAAGTATTTTGATGGCATATTTTAGATTATGAATTATGTAGACATATCTCATAGGTCTCACTCTAGTGGGGAACACAGTGTGGGAGGGGGGAGGTTATGGAAGCAGGAATACCATGGGTAAGGAAAAGGGTTAGATATATTGCAAGCTGGGATACAGGTAAATATGTTATAAGGCGTAGGGAGGAATAAGAGATACAGAAAGGGGGAAGGAGGCGAGGAGGGAAGGAGTCCGCAAGGAAGGGATGGTATTGAACACTGATAGTTATGATGGACATATTGTTGTATAAGTAATCTAGTTACTTGTGTGTAATACAGTTGGCAGCAGAACATGCACGAGTATTGTGTTTATAATGTCATTACATTTACTTTTTAAATTCCAGTAAATGATAACTTTATTCCAGTCATGAATAATCCATCCAGTTAGGGAGGCAAAACAAAGCAGGATTAGTTAAATGAAACCGTGGGGAGAAGTTGAGGGTGCTGAGGGAGAGAAACAAGGGGTACTGGTAGAGGGGGGGAAGGGAAGGGGGAGGAGTAATGGAGACTGGAAGACGAAGGGAAGGAGATGGTGAGGGGGGTGGAGATGGAGTGTATTTGGAGCACTGGAAGGACAATAGTCATATAAGTGTTATATAAACGGCAACGAGTAATGTCTCCTAACCACCACAGTGACGATTTATTCATATTACATTTATATTCAATTCATAGATAACACTTCGTAGCAATGGAGGTGAAAATGAAGCTCACTAAACACTATATTGATTACTTTCCACACACTACCTACAGACATACAATTTTCAGCATTAGCGATAAAATGTGGATGATGGCAAATCGCAACAGGGAAGAGGAAAGAAGGGTGGGGAGAAAGGTCAGGAATGGAAGACATTTGACTTGTAAAACAAATCCGTATACTCGTGAAACACACACTGTCAGTTTCAATGTTTGTTTAATGTGTGACTGACATCGTAATTAACGTTTTCTTGCAACCTCACCGTCCTATAATATTTCATATATCATTAGTGGTGAACAGTGAGGATATTAAAGATGCATGGAGAGAGCATTATAGCCGGTTGTTGAATGAGGGGTTTGATTGGGATAGGGAAGGTTTGGAGCCAGCTGATCCAGTGTTTGGCCCTTGGCCTTTGATTGACGCTGCTACTGTGAGTCAGGCAATAGGCAGGATGCGGGTGGGGAAGGCGGCAGGTGTGTCTGGGTTGACTGCCGAAATGTTGAAGGCCTGTGGAGATACTGGGGTGAGGTTAGTCACTGACCTGATAAATATGATTATATATGAGTGTGTTGACCCAGATGATTGGCTGAAGAGTGTAATTGTAAATGTGTACAAAGGGAAGGGTGATGCCCTGGAAAGGGGAAATTACAGAGGTATAAAGCTCTCAGATCAGATAATGAAAGTGATGGAGAGAGTTATAGAAGGCATGATTAGAGAAAGAGTGAATATCAATGAGATGCTGTTTGGGTTTATGCCAGGCAGAGGGACCACTGATGCCATATTCATTGTTCGACAGCTTCAGGAAAAATATAATGGAAAGAAAAGGGAATTGTGGGAATTTTATTTTGTTTTTGTTGATTTGGAAAAAGCCTTTGACAGAGTCCCTAGAGAGGTGGTGAAGTGGGCAATGAGAAAGCTAGGGTTGGAAGAGTGGCTGGTTAGGGTGGTCATGGCCATGTACGTGGGTGCTCGCACCCAGGTAAGAGTGAATGGAGTTTTGAGTGATGAGTTTTCCGTGAATGTTGGTGTGCATCAGGGGTCAGTTTTGAGTCCCTTGTTGTTTATCATGGTGCTTGAAGCCCTCTCACGTGATTTCAGAGAAGGACTCCCATGGGAGATGTTGTATGCTGATGATTTGGTGTTGATTGCAGAGAATGAAAAGGAGGTGGAGGAAAGATTTAAGAAGTGGAGAGATGGTATGGGGTACAAGGGCTTAAGGGTAAATGCAGATAAAACAAAAGTGATGATATCTAGGGTTGGTGGCGGTACAATCAGAGGAGAGGGAGAGTGGCCATGTGCAGTTTGCCACAAGGGTGTGGGAAGTAATTCCATCTTGTGTAGTGTTTGTGATAAATGGGTGCACAAGAGATGTAATGGTATTAGAGGTAGACTGCGAGATGATGCTAATTTCATGTGTGTGGCGTGTCGGGGAGAGCAGGTGGAGATTGTTAGGCGTGAGAGGGTTGAACTTGCAGGTGAGTCTCTTGAGTGTGTGGAGGAGTTTTGTTATTTGGGAGACATGTTATGTGCCAGAGGTGGGGCTGGAGTTAGTTTGGTTGTTAGGGTGAGAAGTGGTTGGAAGAAGTTCAGGGAGTTGTTGCCTCTCCTGACATTGAGAGGACTCTCCTTACGTGCTAAGGGGTCTTTGTATGCAGCATGCGTTAGGAGTGTGATGCTGTATGGTAGTGAGACCTGGGCAGTAAAGGAAGAGGATATTCGCACGTTTAAACATACAGAAATGACTATGATTAGGTGGATGTGCAGTGCGTCCCTGCGTGCAAGGCCTGGGGGAGCTGGGTTTACGATGGAAGAGTTGAGAGGTAGGATGGGACTGGAGTGTATTGGTGTTGTGATGAGGAGAGGTAGGCTGAGGTGGTTTGGACATGTGGAGAGGATGGGGGATGATAATTGGGTACAGAGGGTGAGAGGTGTTAATATTGGGGGAGGGGTAGACCGAGAAAGACATGGGACGAGGTCATTAAGTGTGACTTAAGGGTTAAGGGACTGAACAGGGAGGCTGCCAGGGATCGAGCAGCGTGGAGAGCCACCATTAGGTGACCAAGGCCGACACATGCAAGCATGTTGGAGCCTTCAAAAACGAAACGAAATGATTAGGGAATGTTGTCTTATCTCCGAACACATTTCTTTAATATTAGCAATTTAAACCATACCTGTCAACTCTATCTCATACAGTGTTCCCAGATCAACAGGCTAGTACCACGTACGCTGAGAGGGACAAACTTCTGCTGTCGACTGCACCCAAAATGGAGCAGATGGCAGTCCAGGTTGGCTTGAATACAGGTGCCATTAGGACCTTCCTGGGGTACTTGGCAGGGAGAAGTGCCACTGGCAGGGAGAAGTGCCACTGGCAGGGAGAAGTGCCACTGGGACCTTCCTGGGCTACTTGGCAGGTGGAAGTGCCATTAGGACCCTCCTGGGGTACTCCGCTGGTGGAAGTGCCAGCAGAAGGTATGAGGCCAGAATGATATTCAGAACAACAGGTATGATGAAAAACTCAACAAAGTCCATCATCAACACAGCTACCATGCAGCATTACAGTCTAGAGAAAGAGAGGGATAGCGCGCAGAGTGGCAGCCTTGGGGGAGGGGGGGGGGACTGTCACTTCTTTTATTTTTGGATGATACACGAAGAAAATGAGGAAGGGGGATATAAATACAGTAGGTGTATTTGATATTGAACACAAGAAGAAAGCAAAAGATAGGGACATCCATCCATCTGTTATCCAAAATTATGTAGCCCCATGAGGAGCATAGGAGCCAGGGGCTAGGCAAGTTGGTTCTGACATTTAAAATGAGAGTGAATGATAGGGACAAATTATAAACTTGCCTAGTTTGGCAACATCAAAAGCAGTGTTTTGATGATGAGACTCATGGCTGTGTTTTGATGGTGAGACTCGCGGCACTGAGTTGTTTTGTGGGTGAGACTCCTGATGAATGGTGTGGATTTTGATTTTGGGGGACTTTCCATGGAAATTACAGATTTATCCCCCCCCCCTTTTTTTTTTTTTTTTTTTTTTTTTTTTTTTTTTGGGGGGGTAATACCAACTCTGGGCATAGGCTTTATTTAGAGCCTGCTCCCAAGGCCCAGTAGTCCTCCTACATACCACACACCTCTTCTTGTCACCACTTTGGTGCTAACACCCACAGTCCATATTGAATACATTCTAGGGCTGTCTCATACAGTACTGGTGTATTGGTATTAGTGGGGGTATTTTTACAACATGTCGGCAGGTCTTCTGGTAGATCAGTAAAGTCTGATTTTATGAAATTCAAATCTTTAAACTGTTCCCTGCCCCAATTGGGATTTGAACCTGGGTCCGGTAGTACTTCAGGCCACCTCTCCACTGATTGAGCCACTGCCTGCTAGGTGCCTGCCAGATGATGTGCAGATGGATAATCGAGAGTTTACATTATTTATTTCTTTATTTATTTACTTTTTGCACACCACAGGCACTGCAGGGTTTTCTCAGAGCTGCACTTAACAGGTTAAATTAAGATTTATCAGTTGTCATTGACAGCTCATAGGTATGTAATAGTTTGGTTGCCTTTTTTTCTGGTTAGTAGGTCATATGTACAAAGACCTGATGTTGGAATTCATCTTCCACTACATAGGGCATTATGTGAAAAATAAATAACCATCTTAGAGTTAAACACTATTCTCGGCCTTTCCTCACATTTAAACCCAGTTCTCAGCCACTCCCTCAAATTTTAACCCTTTCGTCTAGTCCCTAGGCCACACATATGACCACCACACACTTGAGTTGATCTTCCACTACGTGGGGCATTATGAGAGCAATAAGTATTAACCACATCTCAGAGATGAACCTTATTCTCAACCATCCCTCGTATTTAAACTCTGTTCTCAGCCTTCCCTTAAATGGAAACCTTTTCTCCAGTCCCTATGTCACATATGTGAACACCACAAGTTGGGATTCTTTTTCCACTACATAAAGTATTATGATGGAAATAAATCTCATCAGTGCCCCAGAATTAAACCATATTCTCAACTGCTCCTCAGATTTAATCCCAAATTTCATCCTTTCCTCAAACTTAAGCACTGCCTTTTTTTTTCCAGTCTCTAGGCCATGTGTATGAACACCGCACCCTAGAGTTGATCTTTCACTACCTTGATGTGCGGAAAACGGCCAATGCCAGACTTAGCTTCGAGGCCATGCGGTTCCTTGGTTCACTGCTGTTTCATAAGAAATTTTGCATTGAGTTTGTCAACCTTGGCGGCATCCAGAGGTTATTACAGGTGAGTTGGCTTAGCATATGGGAGCCTAGTTTAATAGAATACAATACAACATGACCCTAACCTGGCCTGACCTGATCTAATTTAACCTTACCCAACCTAACCTGACTTAATCCAGCCTTTCTGTATCTTACCTTACCTAACCAAACACAGCCTGACCTGATCTAACATGACTTAACACTGCATAACCATAATCTAACTCAGTTTGATCCAACCTAACTCTGACCTGATGACTTTGACCATTCAGTACAGAGGCAGACAGACATTTTATCTCTGGTTGTGGGTTACAGCCTATTTCCCACACATGGCTCAAGCCCAGCGGCCATGATACCGAATATTTGAACATGTTGGCTGCCCGGCTGAAGTTCTCAAGGACTTTTATGTCCGGATAATACCAAGTATTGTGGTAGGTGAGGGCACTCCCCATCCACTCATTCGAGGTAGTGCTGCTTTAGGTGTCTGCCCTTTCCTCTCTTCTATCCTTCCTCTTCTGTCTTTCTTTCCTTCATTCTTTCCTCTTTCTTCTGCCAACAGGTGACTTTTCATTCCCTCCTCTGTCTTTTTTTCCCTTCTCTCTTTCCTCTTCCTTTTGCCTATGGGTGACTCTACACTGAATGACAAGCCAAATGGTTTCTTGTACACCAGGAAACCATTTACTATGCTGGGTGGTAACCATATAACCAAATTATGGCACCTGTTGGTTTAGTGGGTAATTAAAGCACTCCAAATTATGGCACCTGGTGATTTAGCGGGTAATTAAAGCGCTCCAATCAAATGAGCCTGTGTAGGCTTATATCCAAGGGGTGGTTGGGGTTTACTGCTCACGTAATGCCACTCAGGGATGAGTGAGGCTGGTCACTCTCATCTTAAATGTCAGGAACAACTTTCTTTGCCCTGGGTTCCTGTGCTTCTCATGGGGTGGCATAGGATTGGATGATGATTGGATGGATAATACCGAGTAAATTCAGATAAGGGTTTAATAGAGCCAAGATCCAGTATCCGGATAATGAACAAGTCTGGATACTGCACGTACGGATAAGTGAGCGATTACTGTAATATGATCGTGCATAATATATTCGTGTTTAATATGATTCATGTATACAGTAATATGATACAAAATCGGATGTGCTGTTGATTGGTAGGTTGCCAGGGTATGATAATGACACCTTCAGACTCGTGTGCCATGACTATAGGTTATATTTGACAAACTATCGCAGTACTGACATCTATCTCTCTATTGCCAGACACCTCAATCCCGCACAGGGTGGCCACAAATAAATCGCCTCCTGCCACTCTGTCCCCCACCATTTCACCACCCCGCTCCCAACTCACACCCCCCTCTCTCATTTACCTCTCCACTCCAACCCTCCATCTCATCCTCAGCCTCCCTCTCCCTCTCCCCTCCTCCACCTCACTCACATACACTCTTCTCGTCAGTCTTTCACTTTCCATCCTCTCCACATGCCCAAACCACCTTAACGTGTTTCTCCTAACGCTTCCTGTCACATCCACATCCACACCACAGCGCTCCTTCACTTCCTTATTTGTTAGTCAGTCTCTCCATGTGACTCCACATGCTTCTCTCAAATAACTCATTTCGACTGCTCTCACTCTTGACTTCTGTCCTTCCAGCAGGGTCCAAGCTTCACTTCCATATGTTAGAGTTGGTATCACAATACTGTCATGTAACAACTTTTTCACTTCCATGCTCACTTCCCTGTTTCTTATCACTGCTTTCAAGGAACCAGCAACCTTCCTTCCCTGCTGCACCCTTTCAAGCACTTCACCCTCCAGACATCCATCTTTACTCATCACACTACCCATGTACTTAAATGCACTCACTTTCTCCATATCCTCCCCATCCAATCTCACTGTACATTCACTGGCTTCATTTTACCTTAATTTGCCTGAACATGAGAACAAAAAAATCAGGGTTCTCGTAAAACTTTACCTGGACTTGTTTTGATTTGTTCCGAGAATTCAAAATATCACACGTATCTTAGTCACCTGATAAACTTAGTGAGGCCTCATTTTTTAATTAATCTATCCAAATAACTGTGTATAACATTTGATTTCTGCAGTCTGTTCATCAAACAGTTACTGAAACCCATATAATAAAAATAATTTACAATGTGTTGTTAATAATGAATACACTCAGACAACCTATCAGCTGCCAGCTTTCAAAATCTTAAGGCTCATCTTTCTTTCTCAGATCAGATTAAATAGGCTATAGTTATGCGTATAACATGGGAAGAGAGAGAATCAGCAAAGCAAGGGAAGAGAATGATGTAGGAGTGACCATACAGGATAATCTACCACCAGAGAAGCATATAAATATGATCATTGGAGTGGCTTATGGATTGATGGCTATTAAAACAGTGACTTTGAGCTATCTGGCTGAGGAAAAGTTGAGAGATAATTGTGTCCTTGATAAGACCAAAATTAAAATATGCAGCAGTGATATAGTCACTGCATTTGAAGAAGCATATAAAAAACTTGAAAATGTACAGAGGTTGAAGACTAAGAGGATAAGAAACCTGTCTTATAAAGAGAGACTGAAGAAGCTGAAGTTACCAGCACTCAGTGAGAGAGAAGAGAGGGGAGATTTGTTTATGATATTTAAAGGAGTTAGAAAACTGGAAAAGGTGGATACAGAAGATCTGTTTGTGGATGGTGTTGGAAGAACAAGAGTGCAAATATGAATTGAAGATGAGTCGATGCTTAAACGATGTGAAAAAATTTAGTGCCCCAAATAGAAGTACTGTATAGACATTTGAAAAAGTTCAGAAGAGGAGGTGGTGCAAGCCAAGAGCATCTCTATGTTTAAAAGCAGATTGGATAATTTAAGATATGGAGACAGGACAACATGAGCTTACTGAAATCCTGTATACTACAACTAGGGAAATACACGCTGCTCGTTGCCTGCTTTGCATCTTTCACCTCACTGCCACCATTCATTATGTACTTTATTTTCTTTTAGCTGAGATTTTTTGTTACTTTATGAAGTTGAAGTAGTTTTTAGGTAGATTATCTGAAAATGCTGAACCCAGCTCAGTGTATAGTTATTTCTGCTGACACTACTTCACCATTGGCTGTCAGTGGATATTATTAATTATACAATAATACTGAATTTGTATTTCATAATTAATGCACATTGTGCATCCAGAACTAAATATTTGTATTCCAAAGAATAAATATTTTCATGACACATTTTATGCTCCAAATGTAATGTCTTTTTAAGTAGGAAATACTTTTATAAGCATTCAAACCCACCTGATAACAATAATGAATGTGAGAGTGAAGTGATTTTCTTCTGCCGCTAGGACCAGAGTGGCAGTTATATACCACTTTGTACACTCTGATTAACCTTGTATTATGCCCAGTAATTCTGCCAGAGATTGTACGTGTACTACAATGAATGACTGGTATAAACAGGAGATCATCGTTCATTTCATCGTTCATTTTTGAAGGCTCCAACATGCTTGCATGTGTCGGCCTTGGTCACCTAATGGCGGCTCTCCATGCTGCTCGATCTCTGGCAGCCTCCCTATTCAGTCCCTTAACCCTTAAGTCACATTTAATGACCTCATCCCATGTCTTTCTCGGTCTACCCCTCCCAACCCCTCCCCCAATATTAACACCTCTCACCCTCTGTACCGAATTATCCTCCCCCATCCTCTCCACATGTCCAAACCACCTCAGCCTACCTCTCCTCATCACAACACCAATACACTCCAGTCCCATCCTACCTCTCAACTCTTCTATCGTAAACCCAGCCCCCCCAGGCCTTGCACGCAGGGACGCACTGCACATCCACCTAATCATTGTCATTTCTGTACGTTTAAACGTGCGAATATCTTCTTCCTTTACTGCCCAGGTCTCACTACCATACAGCATCACACTCCTAACACATGCTGCATACAAAGACCCCTTAGCACGTAAGGAGAGTCCTCTCAATGTCAGGAGAGGCAACAGCTCCCTGAACTTCTTCCAACCACTTCTCACTCTAGCAACCGAACTAACTCCAGCCCCACCTCCGGCACATAACATGTCCTCCAAATAACAAAACTCCTCCACACACTCAAGAGACTCACCTGCAAGTTCAACCCTCTCACGCCTAACAATCTCCACCTGCTTTCCCCGACACACCGCACACATGAAATCAGCATTATCTCACAGTCTACCTCTAATACCACTACATCTCTTGTGCACCCA
>JAGKTI010003820.1:22942-40442 GCA_018397915.1 Birgus latro
CTCATCCCACCACCAAGTTACTTTATGTCTTGGTGGGCCTCTTGTCCAACCGCATACTGCATCGGTAACTCTCAAGAGGTTGTTCTTAAGGGCTCCATACTGTTCATTAACGTCTCTATCTTCGGCTTCCTGTTCAGCCACCACTCTCCTCATCTCACTATAAAAGGCATCCCTTACTGATTGGTTTCTCAGCTTCCATATTTTCCTCCTAGGTACATATGTCCTCCTTCTCATCCTTTGTTCCTTAAGCACCATGTCACAAATCAACAGTTTGTGCTGCTGCACACACTCCTCGCTTCCTATAACTTTAACATCCCTCACTAATCTCCTATCAACCCTCCTGACCAGAAAATAATCTATCTGGCTACTATTTCCCCCGGACTCGTACGTAATCAATCTACTCACTCTTTTTCTAAAATGTGTGTTGCACACAATCATGTCCATAGCCTCCCCAAACTCGAGTATTCTTTCCCCTTCCGCATTCCTCACACCATATGCACATCCTCCATGGACTCCTTCATACCCTTGAGCTGCTTCACCAACATGACCATTTAAATCCCCTCCCAGAACCACTACCTCATCATCACCCATACCACTTACTACACATATTAAATCATCCCAAAATCTATCCTTCTCTGCGTCATCCAATCCTACCTGCGGAGCATATGCTGATATAACTGAAACCATCACCCGTCCGATCAAAATTTTCACTACTATTATCCTATCACTTACTCTCATGGCATTCATAACATACTCCACCCATTTCTCCGCAACCAACACACCCACACCCCCATATCCGTCAGTTCCCCCCTGCCAAAACAACTTATAGTAGCAATCCTTCCCAGCAATCTTTCTGGCTGATCCACCCCTGTACCGGACTTCCTGCTGACAAGCCACATCCACCCACCTCCTACTGAATGCCTCAACAACTTCCCCTGCTCTTCCTCTCAAACTTCCCACATTCCACGAACCCACCCTAAACCCCCTGGGTGATTTGCTGTCCTCAGGCTTGCTTTGGTGCTTGTTTTTGTAGAGAGGGTAAAAAAAAATTCAAGAGGGCCGAAGGGGGGTACTTTAGGAAAACTTTGGGACTTAACCATACCAGTTGTCCACATAATGTGAGTTCCATTGACACAATTTGCTTGTTTGGATTTGCACGGTAAAGTTCTCAGATACATTAGTTGTGCAAATTGAGAGTCTTAGCAATGTGTGTTTCAAATACCACATCCGTCCTTATCAACCACAGGAATATCCCTTTGCCTCTGGTATTTAGGATATTGCTATGGTCCTGAGTGTCTTAATGCTGTCTTTTCAGGTACCAAGGCCATCCTTACCAGCAGATGGAGTATCTCTGTGTCTTTGGTATCTGGGTTACTGTGAGGAAGCAGTAGAACGCATATGTCAGCTACCTGAAGGTGTCCTGAACCAGTTGGTTTCTTATGCATTGTGGTTGATGGCGCGTTCTCACCAGTCCTCCAGAACACACACTGTTATGTTCTTCGGTCTAGTGTTTCGATTCAGGGCGATTCTGGAACGATTTGACCTGCAGGATGGCATTAGGAAGTTGCTTAATCTTCTGTCAACACTCAGGTATGAAACATGAACTAATTTCTCTCTCTCTCTCTCCTTCTCTCTTTCAGCAGTTTCTCTGTCTAGCTGTCTGGTGTTCTGATTCAGGGCATATCTAGAATGATTTGAAGAACAAGATGGCATGAAGAAACTTCTCACCCATCTGTCTAAACTGAAATATACATCTTGAGTTCTTGGGTTTGCAACTGCTCAGCTTTCACTCACTCACTCACTCCCTTGCTCTTTCTCAGGATTTAACTTAGGTGTGTAGCATGTCTTTGACTCCCTGCTTTCCTCTCTCTCTCTCTCTCTCTCTTTTCCTTCTTACTTTCTCATTCTTCCCTCTTTCTTGCTCTTTCCCTCCATCTCTGTCCTCTTATTTGTGTATTCATTTATTTTCCAGCCTGCTTCAAGACTCGTGGGATGCCGATGACCAGCCAAGTGAGTTTGTAGTGTGGCAGATGGTGAAACAGGTGTGCCTGACCCTGAAGCAGTATTTTGAGGCCCACCTGGCACTGAAGGTGCATCAGCTACAGCGCATGGCATCACTGCATCCCAGGGACAGCACATCGCCTCCACAGTTGTCCACACCTGCTTATAAGGTGGATGAGAGAGAGTTTACAGTTATCCATATGTGCTTGAAAGGTGGATGAGAGAGAGAGAATTTGTGTGCTTGCATGCATGTGCTGTGCAGTTGCACTTGCTTACAAATTGATTAGGTGCTGGAGAGGGATGCCTTCAAACAGGAGTAATAATAATACTGGGCAGTTCTGTTGTCTGATTATACAGATGTCACTCAGCTCCATCCCTATCCCATGAAAGTGAACGATGGACTGCAGAAAAAGGGCATCTTCAGCCTACTGTCCTCCAGGTTCATGTCCAGATGAGGATGGGTATGCAGCAGAAATAAGAAACTAACTCCTTGCTTTCCCCACAGGCTCTGAATGTAACGGCAGAGGCCACACGAAACAACATAGAATATCTATTGGAGAACTTCCCAGCAAGAGGTCGGTGGAAGCCTGTTGAGCAGTTTTTGTCATTACGAGGGCTGCAGTTGTTGTTGCCGCTCGTTGCCATGGTGCTCGAGGAACCTATTGGTACTAAAACTGAGACTGCAGTTTTTGCCTTAGACTGCCTTTCAGTGTGCAGTGTTGTACCAAGTGTCCAGGGTGCATTGTGTGATAAGTTGACCATCCCTGCAACAGATGACCTTCTGCACGCTAGGGGTCCTCAGGTACAGCACTGTTTATCCATCTCTCTGTGGATGGGTAACTTCTAATATATTAGGGGTTATACCAAGTAAAGTTAGTTTGGATATTGATTTTTTGGATACTGTAGTGATTATAACATGGGTTATTGGGGTTTTCTCAAGAATGTCTTTAGTCACTCTCCCTCAGAATACCTATGCAGTTTTAATGTACGAATGGATCTTGAATTTGGCCGTACATTATTATTTTTCCCCCCCCCCTTAGAGGGAGCAATTTACAGGCCTCTGGCCTTTGGTTCCTTCTTCCTTGCATTAAAAAAAGAAAAAAGTTACCCAATTACAGCTGCCCAGTTCGTGCAGCAGAATTTGCATGGCACTCAATAACGCGGGTTATATGGGGTTACGTTAAACACAGGTGTTCCCCTACTTATGAACAGTTGACTTAAGATTTTTTGACCTTATGAATGTGGAAACCATACTTCAATCTCAGTACAGTATTCAATGAATAACATGAGATATTCAACACTTTATTATAAAATAGGTTCTTTGTTAATGAATTTGCCCAGCTGTACGCTAATGTAAGTGTTCTAAGCACATATAAGTAGGCTTGACTAGACTATGATGTACAGTTGGTTGGTGTATTAAATGCATTTTTGACTTACAAAAAAATTGGCTTACCAGCAGTTTTGTGGAACGTAACCTGTTCATAAGTACAGTTAAGAGCATTGATAAATTGGTACAAGCCTGATACAGTTTGGTAGATGTCTCAGCAGTGTGTTTGTTTACATCTAATCTTCAGATATTTGAATGGGCATAAAAATTGTGCTGTAAATCATCAAGCAAAAGCCGATTAATATCGGTATTGGAAAGGAAAAATTATCATAATTAATTGGAATCAGGTAGGTGGGGGCACTCACCATCCACTCACCCGATGTAGTGCTGCTCTCGGGTGTCTGCCCCTTCCTCTCCTCCATCCTTCTTTCCTTCAATCCTCTTCTGTCTTTCTTTCCTTCATTCTTTTTTTGTCCTGCCTACAGGTGACTTTACACTCCCTCTTCTGTCTTTCTTTCCTTCATTCTTTCCTTCTCCTTCTGCCTGTGGGTGACTCTGCACTGTGAGATGGTTTCCTTTACACCAGGAAACCATTTACTATGCTGGGTCGTAACCATATAACCAAATTTTGGCGCCTGGTGATTTAGTGGGTAATTATGGCACTTTGGTCGGATTGAGCCGGTGAAGGTTTATATCCAAGGGATGGTTGGGGTTTATTGCTCACATAATGCCACTCAAGGATGAGTGAGGCTAGCCACTCTCATCTTAAATGTCAGGACCAACTTGCCTAGCCCTGGGCTCGTACGCTCCTTTGTGGGGCGACATAGGATTGGATGATGGATGTATGGATATCGGAATTGGCTGAGTAACAGTGAAAAATATATAAATGTTGGTTTTACCCAATGATTCTAGACTCTAGCACTCATTTCTCCACCATTGTAAGTGTGAACTGTCACTGTACTGATAATTATTTTTCGAAGATATGGTTATGTCTTTCATTCTGTTGACTGTCTTAAATGGTAAAATGCATGGACTAAAACAAACAGGATATTTAGACCATAGCATTATATCACTCTAGTTTGAATGAAGATTGATACAAATTGCTAGAAAACAGTCTTCTGTCAGGAGCTGTGACAGACGGTTTTTCACCATGGCATCACCTATTGTTTTCATTACCACTGCAGTACTGTACCGTATGATACATTCACTACAATAATCAAATGGTATAACACATATACAGTGGGTACAGTTTAGCATTTGCATTATTCTGGCCATACCACTCCGAACTTGATTATCACCGAATTCGTGATATTTGTTTACCTGTAAATAGCCCTGTACCTTCTGACTTATGCCAGTATCCATTCATATTACCTCTTAATCCAATACTATAAGCAGCTGCTGCACAACATGTATAATTTTTCAAGGTTTAGACTCGATAAAGGCCATACGGTACTTAACACACACAAGAAGATATTTTCTGTCAATCTATTGCCAGACATCTTAATCCCGTAAGGGGTGGCCACAAACAAATCACCTCCATGTCACCCTGTCCCCTGCCATTTCATTGTCCTTCTTCCAGCTCACACCCCCGTCTCTCATATACCTCTCCACTCCATCCCTCCATCTCATCTTTGGCCTCTCCTTCCCCCTCCCCCCCACCACCTCACTCACATACACTCTCCTCATCAGTTTCTCACTCTCCTTCCTCTCCTCATGGCCAAACCACATCAGTGTGTTTCTCCTAACACTTCCTATCTATCCGCATCAACACCACAATGCTCCTTCACTTCCTAATTTCTCAGTCTGTCTCTCCTTGTGACTTCTCATGCTCCTCTCAAATAATTAATTTCCACTGCTCTCGCTCTTGACTTGACTGTCCCTCCAGCAAGGTTCAAGTTTCACTTCCATACGTTACAGTTGGTATCACAATACTGTACTGTCATGTAGCTTTTTCACTTCCTTGCTCACTTCCCTGTTTCTTATCACTGCTTTCAAGGAACCAGCAACCTTCCTTCCCTGCTGCACCCTTTCAAGCACTTCACCCTCCAGACTTCCATCCTT
This sequence comes from Birgus latro, assembly GCA_018397915.1. Lineage (NCBI taxonomy): Eukaryota > Metazoa > Arthropoda > Malacostraca > Decapoda > Coenobitidae > Birgus > Birgus latro. The sequence continues at coordinate 28,332 of JAGKTI010003820.1, forward strand.
ACTCATCACACTACCCATGTACTTAAATGCACTCACTTTCTCCATATCCTCCCCATCCAGTCTCACTGTACATTCACTGGCTTCACTTTTCTTGAAGACCATCACTTTACTCTTCCCTACATTCACCTTTAGATTCCGCTTCTTACACACTCTCCCAAACTCATCTACCAAGCCTTGCAGCTCCCCTTCATCTTCACTCAACAACACAGTATCGTCTGCAAACAACAGTACAGGGAGTTTCCAAACACTGCCTTCTCTCACTAGGGCCACTCCAACATCCACTGCCCGACCTTATATCTCTTTTATAACACCATCCATGTACAGATTGAACAACCATGGTGACATGACACATCCTTGTTTCAATCCAACCTTCAAATGGAAAGATTCACTCAGTTTGCCATCCACACACACTGCAGCCTTAGCAGGTGACACATCCTTGTTTCAGTCCAACCTTCAAATGGAAAGATTCACTCAGTTTGCCATCCACACGCACTTCAGCCTTAGCATGTAGAGTCCCGGAGGATTGGAAGTCATGTATAATTGTTCCTTTGTACAAAGGCAAAGGGGAAAAAGAAGTGTGTGGTAATCATAGAGGCATTTGCCTTCTTAGTGTAAAACGAAAGTATATGGTAGGATACTTATTGGCAGAGTTGGGGAAATAATAGAGGAATTAGTTGAAGATGAGCAGGGAGGTTTTAAGAAGGGAAGAGGTTGTGTAGACCAGATATTCATTCTTCGATCTTTAGTCGAAAAGTTTCTAGAGAAGGGAAAGAAGTTGAATGCAGCCTTCATGGATTTGGAGAAAGCATATGACAGGGTGGATAGACAAGGATTGTGGAAAGTATTAAGAATATATGGAGTGGATGGGAAGTTGTTGAAGGCAGTGAAGAGTATGTATGATTGTTTGTCAAAACAGTTTAAAAACCGTTCATGCGATCCGGACTAATGTCTGATGTATCGGGAAAGTCCGGATTGGCAGGGGGAAGTCCGGATGTCACTTTTATTGGAATTTCGCATTTTTCGGAATGGTTTGGGCCCCAGTTAGTCCGTTATAGTGAGGTCTTACTGTACTTGAAAGTACCATACATAAAATCTTGGCCATCCCGCCATTAGCTGTAAAATGAAACAACATTTATACAGTACCCTCTCATCCAGTACGCATTTGTCCAGTTCCGTTCTCCTCCAGTTTGGTCGGCAAAAAAAATACAATAATTTTATTACACTTTACGGATTCGTTGGGCTATTACAGACCAACTATCCAAAATGGGCCAAATTCGAGGAGTTCTTCTCTAGTACTGATGTGCTGTGTCCAGTACTACTCCCCCCGCACGTGCAGGAGGATAGCCAACACCAAGGAATGTTTTCCTAATACTGCACTGCCACACCAGTCCTGTACGCCTTCCTCATTACTTTTGACGTGTGCCAATCAAATTGCAGTATTGCTGTCACTTGAACGCACCCCAGCTTCTTTTTTTTGTCTGAGCTGCACAGCTCAGATGAGCTCCCATCCTCTGTACAGGACGACAAACCTCGTGTTGGACCCCGCTTTCACTTTCCCCTGCCATGCTCTCACCTCTGCTCTCACGATGCCTAGGAAGCCTTCCACTAACCCCAAGAAGTGGCAGCACCTCATCACAAGGTTCTTTGAGCGTTGAGATGAAGAGAGGAGAGCCTTGGGGGAATCTCAGCAACAGGCAGGAGCAGCAGCACTTCCCCGTGATGATAAAGTCAAAGATGTGTCAGTGTGTGACTATGAGGGAGGTTGAGGCAGAAAGGCCTCCTCAGGATCCTGAAGGCCCTCCTCCAGAAGGTCAGTAGGACCTCCTACATCCTTGGAAACCCCTCCCCCTTCCCCCTCCCCCTCCCAAGCCCATCACCACTAACCTTAAAGGTTAGTAAAATCTTAGTTGTGTCAATATGTAGTTAAGTTTTTTTTGGGAGGGACTTCTTCAAGGGTTGTCTGACATTATTCATTTTTTCCATTAGGTCTGTTGTTTGTCCAATACAGATTTAGTCAAGTACAGTAGCACTGTCTGACAAAAATACCGTACTGGATGCGAGGGTACTGTACCTAAACGGTATGGAACACTTTGATCATTAGTCAACTGAGGCCAGACCTGCCTAGAATTAATGCACAGTGTGAAATATACACCTGCTTTAATCCCTGACATGGATCACTGAGCTCTACAGTATGGAGAGGCTATCTCCGCTTCGGGCGTGTGATTTTGGCTGCCATATTGAAACACCAGCACTCAGATTCAAATTCAGATACTTTATTTCCACTAAGCAGTGGTTATTAATAATGATACACTTGTCACTTATAATACTAAAACATATATGGATTATGGTAGGTGGTGATGACCATCATCCACTCACTTGTTGTAGTGCTGCCTACTTCTTCCTTAGCCTTTATCATTCTTTTTCTGTGCCTGCCCTCCTCTCTTCCTATTTTTCCTATCTTTACTATCACTTCTTATTGCTTTTCTTTCTTTTACAGGTGGCTTTACATTGAGTGAGAAGCCAAATGGTTTCCTGTAAGCCAAGAAACCATTTACAACGCTGGGTGGTAACCACATAACCAAACCATACGTGCTCCCTACTTGTCAACAAGTGGGTTGGTGGAGGGTTAGTGCCCCTCCCTGTAAAACAAATAACTCAAAGTCAAATGGCCACCCCTTACGGGATTGTGGCGTCTGGCAATAGATAGATAGACATTTAGCCAATGAGTATAAAACAATGCCATAGTTGCTGCAGTGCAGAACTTACCCTTTATGGCACTATCAGTGTCATGAAACCGACTATTGATAAAGGCCTGAAGAAACATGAAACTATCAACACGAGAGTGTGAACAGAAGAGAAGAGGACATGGAGAGTAAGACTGGAGATAAATGTGCCCATTTGGGTGGCCTCATTCATGTAGGGATACTGGGGAAGAATCTTCCCACCCCACCCCAGGGGGCAGTAATGTTATAGAATTAGCAGCAAGATATATTTCTTACTTGTGAAATGTAACACTAACTTTCTTCGATGAATTCCTGTGCCTATTTTTGTATCAGTAAGCTACACAGGGGACGATGGCACTATATTTTCCGGAATCATCAGCTGCTTTCATAAACCCACAGAGCAGCTCAGTACAAAAATGTGGGCATCAGGTGTGGTGTAACATGGCTGCCACTACACCAGCGCCACCCTGGCGGTGGCTACATAAATTACACAGTGCTACCCATGAGAAAGCCTCTCCATACTATAGAGTTCAGTGGATTGGATTCAGCACGAGAATAGTCAGAGAGAGTTCCTTATACTCGTATATATCATGATTAAAACTGCCTTCCATTCAATAAAGTATGAATAAGTCCAATGTATGCCAGCCACATACATATGTAGTGCTGTAGAGTGTACTGTACTGGCTCACATTACACACAAAATTGCTGTGCTTTTCATGATTTTGAGACAGTCTTCAGTCAAGTATATTGTATTTACTTAGAAAAGTTTAGCATTAAAGGTTCAATGGTTGAAGTGAGCAACATTTTATGGTCAGTGTCCAGCAAAGCTAAATAGTAATTCTGAAGTTACACTCAGATCTGTGCATCATTTATACACACGAACACTAACTAGTAACTTACTTACAAAATTTCCAAATGTCGTTCATCTCCATGTCCCAGGTTTTCTGCCCCATTATTACCCCCATCTACTGCATTCTTTCTTACGTGCTGTAAAACGCTTATTTTTTTTAGACTACAGTGAGAAGAGTGACTTAAGTGTTATGGTTAAACAAAGAATATAATAACTAATGGGAGCAGACATGCATGCACTATTTATGTACATAAACCTACACAGCCACCACACATACACTCTACATGGTATACCTCACTCATCTTACTGCTTTCGGCCTTCAGTTCTTTTCTTTCTTTTCCTTTTATCTTTTCTCATTCATCCATTTATTGTTCTGAACATTTAATGGTTTTCAGAAAGACTATTAAGCTGCAAACTGTGTCAGTGTAACAGCATTCATTCACACACACTCAGGCAAAACGATGAATGAAACTTTCAGTAATATTCAGTGTTCCTTCTGTCTATACAATATCTGATATCGAAAGTAACTATCGATATCGGTTCAGTATCAGAATAAATACAAATATCAGTAATACCTGTATATCAGTTCAGCAAATCGTATCAGTTACAGCAGTACATGAAAACCCTAATTTTAGGGTGATATCAGTATTTGAGATCCCTGCCCAAAAAGACTAAAGTAATTGATAGATAAAATATGTGTATGCATATTACATTCATACAAAATATAGCTGCAGTAATTGCAACATACCGTATATAATTAAAACAAATTGTGCATTATTCATTTGGATAACAGTGTTGGACCTGGTTCAGGCTACGTGAAACATGGGTACACTGAAGCAACTGAGATCAGAAGTTTATCATTAAGATAGTAAGTTTAGGCATGGTGTGTGCAGAATAAAACTTAATTAAAAATATAATACAGTAGACCTTTGCCATAACAGACCCTGGTATAGTGGATATCGGATGTAATGGACACCATGAAGCTGACTGAACTTTCATTGGCAATAATGTGCAGTGTCCATTATTTTTTTTTTTTTTATGCAAGGAAGAAGGAACCAAAGGCCACAGGCCTGCATACTGTTCCTTCCAAGAAAAAGCAATTACAATACAAAAGAGAGCCAAATTCAAGATCCATTCAATTCGAGATGCCTGGACACACTGCGTTTGAAAGACTGGAGATCATGGGAAGTAGGAAATACAGACAGAGGAAGACAGTTCCAGAGTTGACCAGTTGCATAAATGAAGGACTGGGAGTAACGGTTAACTCTTGCATTAGAGAGTTGGACAGAAAAGGGATGAGAGTTTGTTGCTAGACGGGTACTACGTTCCCGTCGTAGAGGTGGAGGGATGCAAGCAGGCAGTTCAGAGGAACAGTGACCATTGAAGTAGCGATAGAAGAGAGATAAAGATGCAACAGTGCGGTGAAGAGACAAAGGTTGAAGGGAATCAGTAAGAGGAGGAAAGTTAATGAGATGAAAAGCCTTTGACTCCACCCTATTGAGAAGAGCTGCATGTGGGGAGCCACCCCACACATGAGAGTTGTACTCCATACAAGGGCGAATAAAACCCGTGTACAAGGTCAACAACTGTGCAGGGGTAAAGAAAGTTCGGAATCGGCTTAGCACACCTAATCTCTTGGAAGCAGATTTCACAAGAGATGTAATATGTTCTTTCCAAGACAAATCCCGAGAGAATGAAACCCCAAGCATGTTCAAGGATGATGCAGGACATAGCTGTTCATTATTAAACATTAGTGGGTAATCCTGAGGAAGATTTTGTTGGGTTGATAAATGTAAGAACTGAGTTTTTGATGCATTAAAAATAACAAAATTATTTTTACCCCAATCAGAGATACGAGCCAAGTCAGACATTAGGTGTGCCATAGCCTCATCCCTTTTTTGTTGAAGTAACTGCTGAGATGGACGTTGCAGGAACCGAATGGAAGGGTGAAGGGTGGAATCATCAGCATATGAGTGGATAGGGTTAGATGTACAGCTTAGAAGGTCATTAATGACTAAAAGGAAGAGAGTAGGTGATAGGACAGAGCCCTGAGGAACACCACTGTTGATAGGTCTAGGAGAGGAACGATGGCTGTCTACAACAGCGGCTATAGAACGACCAGAAAGGAAGCTAGAGATGAAGGCACAGATAGAAGGATAGAAACCATAGGAGGGCAGCTTGGAAATCAAAGATTGATGCCAGACTCAGTCGAAAGCCTTTGAGATGTCAAGTGCAATGACAAAGCTTTCGCCAAAGTCATGACACAGTGGGTCACAATTTGTGTTTCCTACCCTTTTACTCCAACCTGGCCCAAAATTGCCCTCTTCCTATCGTGATTGCTAAGCTGTAATAACAGACTATAGTAATACTGTACTAGTCATGAAGAACTGCAATGATAAGGATGTGAAATCAGCTGCAAAAGGGCAGAATTATGGGCCAAGTTAGTGTAATAAAATTTGGAAATTGGTCGTTTAGGTAATGGAAGTTGCTTGTATCTGTGTAATTGTCACAGTTTGTCTATCTGTCGTGCTGTACAGGTAGACGTTGTGGTTTTTGTGGTTTCAGGCTCATGCGAATGTAACCAGGTGGACTGCAGGTTAAAGTTTCCCTTCATGTGCTGTCCATGGTATGCAGTCCTGATAGCATAAATCCATGAAAAAAAAAAATCTTAATCTCATCTATTAAATTTTTCGTTTGTCTATCAACCTGTCTGTCTATATCTAATTTAAAGAAAATCTAAATACTTTTCCACATGATCCATGGGCTTCTGGGGTGCTGGAGTGTAGTATTGGAAAATGTTTGGAAAATGATTGTGTAGACGTGTTGAACTGAAGCGCCGTCCCTGCTACTGTTCCAACATTTATGATGTCTTCTTGTCACAATGCTATGAACCTTATGAGTAATGTGCTCAGACATTACTGGTGCCTGCTGGTCATGTGGAAAGATCTTTGATGATTTTTATTTTCTTTTAACACAGGAGGTGCCGGGCTATGCCATCCTTGTAGCTTGTATCCACGAGAGCCAATTTCCTGCCTTGAACTCACCAGAGATACAGAAGGCTGCATTGGCTGTACTTATCAACTGCCTTTGCTCTCCGCTGTACCGGGGAGTCAGTGGTAATGTGTCGAGGGTTATGACGGGAACCCCGGGCAAGCGAGGCTACCACTTGCCTGGGTTTCCCGCCATAATGAACACTACTGGAGACGATGTATTAAATCGAGCCTGGGACTGTGTCAGGACCAGTAACGGAATTATGGTGGGTGCAGTACAACACTTGAATTTAGTTATTATATCTTTTTCATTTTTAATCTTGTCATTGTTTATGGTATTTATTTGTTGTTTATTCATATATACAATCTCTCCTGTTTGTTGCCTGTTGTTTTTTCACCTTAGCATGGACCAGATTTTCATCCTTTTGTAGCTTAATTTAAGTAGGTTGCTCACAGAATATGACAATACAGTGCCTCCATGTCCATTCCATAGCACATCTTTGTGACTAGCATCATATTTTAATGTTAATATGTTTTTACAGCTCTATATTTAAATGGCACTTTTAGGCCAAGTGAAAGTAAAGTATTTAGTATCGATTTTTTGGTAATATAGTATATAGTACGTCAGTCATCATTGATTATCTTTTTCTAGTGATTTCACTATGATGATGCCATAATTTTTGCATCCATCACAAAGCACGGGTAATGGGTATATGAGAACAGTGCAGTAAAGTACTGGATAGTAGATAGGTATATAGATGTACTTCCTGATATGTACTACTCCTGTGTGGCAGTACCTCCTGAACGTGCTGCACAAAAAGGCTCCCATCACGGATGCAGACTGCATCAGAGGTTTGGCGTGTCGTGCGTTGGTGGGACTCTCCCGCAGTGATGCAGCACGGCAGATCATGAGCAAACTGCCCATCTTCACATCAGGACAGTTCCAGCTGTTGATGCGTGAACCTATTCTACAAGACAAACGTGCAGAACATGTCAAGTTCCAGCATCTGGCCTTGGAGCTGATCAAGGCTGTGTCGGGCCGCGCCAAACCAGAATCTGATGCTATCGCTGACGTGTCCATTCAGAGTATACACAGGGTACATGTTGTTGTTGTCTCATCCTACACTTAGAAGGCATTATTATTCAGTAGTCGCCCCCCCCCCTTATAAAATCAAGAGGTTTTGTAGGAGGCATTAGAAGCTGTATAGAAAATTCTGTAGAGTCCACTACAGCATCCAGAGTATATACGAGGTGGGTTGCAGGAGGAGATATTGTAGGAGGAGATTTTCTGTTGTTGGTTAGTTCAGATCTGTCTGGCCAAGCAGACACCTTGACCACAGGTAGACAACTGCTTCAGTAAGGCTATCCTGCAGATATACAGTAGTGCACTATGTTGGGAGCTGGTTCCTCCTTGGGGTAGGCAGTGCCTCACCAGGGTTGGATCAGGGTCCTCCCCACAGTGAGGTGCAGGGAAATTTGAGGTAGTTTGTTTCCTGGGTCAATGCAGCAGTTGTGTTGCAGGGGGAGGTGTTGTAGGAGGACATTTGAGGCATCTAGTGCAATAAGTACAAGCCGACCATTTACGTGATTTCCGGTTTTCATTGGACCAGGGGAGCCTGCCACATGCTCTGGCTTGTTGTCAAGAGAAGCTAGGAAAAAGTGACCTTAATCCACGTGTACACAAGGGCTGAAATTCTGTTTTGGGGCATGCATGGTTGGAGGTAAACCTCACCTGGCAAGGACAAAGAGAACGACTAGACAAGCCAATGGGGTGGCCGCTTCGCACTGACATCATCCAGCCAGCCAGTGGGAGCGTGCACTGGCAGCCACACATCTTCCCACCAGGTGTCAGTCTGTTCATGCTGCTGTCCACGACACTCATGGCAGTGTTTTTTCTGTGATTAATCTTGTTTCCTGTCCTTGTGAAGAAAAAACATGAGTGACAGTTCTCCATGTTTACCTGTCTACCTGTGCATCTACCCATAATCCTAATAAACGTTCAGCTTGCAAATTGAGTTTTCATGTTCGGCAGTTTTTGTATAGATAATTGAATTCCTCTTGCTTCAAACATTCTATCAAGCCCCCAAACGGTGAAATTGGTCAGTATTTGGCCCCGGGACAGACATTTTAGTTCCATTTCTTTTAAATTTGTTTTTTCTCGAAATTATTTAAACTCACGGTCACCTTTTATTGCACTAGATGCCTCATTTGTACACCTACCAGTTATATGTGCCACTTCATGAAAGCATCCTTCCCTAGCACCCAAATAAGCCAGTGTGATAAAGCACAAGTGTTTTATTTTGCAGGCAGATGTTGTTGCACAGACCCCCATCAGCTACAACAAGAAGCAGTTACTACAACTGATCCAGGCCCACCTAGCACAGGAGGGCTATGAGAATGTTGCCACAGCCCTGCAGCAGTCGGCACATTTACCCCCCCTTCCCCCCACAATGGCCTCCTCCACCTCCAACACTCCTATGGCCACACCTCAGCGCACCCTGGCCACACCACCACCATCCACCAGACCCCATCGACTCCTTGGCAGTGGCACAGCACGACACAACTTCACCAAGAGTCCCACAGTCAACCACTCCTCACCACCACCCCAGTCTACCACCATAACCACCCCCTCCACCACCACCTCTGCATCAGCCTCACCCATACAGATTAAGATAAACAGGTCAAACAAACGTGACAGCAGAGGAAACACCACCAGTAGCAGCAAGTATAGTTACCAGTATATGGGTGTATCAGGTTTATCGGTAGGTAGCGTACCGCCAGATGCAACCATTAGCCTTGATGGAATTGTCACCGAATACCTCATGAATCAACACGCCCTCTGCAAGAATCCAGTTGTCACGTGCCCTACCTTTGACCTATTCCAGTGAGTAATGTATCTCTGTCTCAGTTTTTCTATCTTTGTGTCTGTCTCACACTATCACAGAGTAGATCATGAATCTCCATGCCCTTTGCAAGAATCCTGTCATCACGCAGCCTACCTTTGACCTATTCCTGTGAGTATTGTGTTGCAGTACACCTTCATTATACAGTAAATAAGTTTTTTTTTTTAATACAATGTTTTCTCATATGATTGATACCCAATTTATGTTATACAATTTTTTCTTGCTTTTGTGACTGCTACAATGCTAAATTTATTATACAGTCAGTCATTATATGATCGGTTTTCAAAAATGCATTCCAGTCATAAAAGGAGGGGTACTTTCTCCTTGCCTGTCTTACTGTCTGTCTCTTAGTTGATTAACTTTTTCCTAGTCCCTTTTCTCAGTTGACTGTTTGATTGATTTTTTTTTATTTATTATACAGACCACACAGATGTCCAGAGCCGAAATGTGTGAGGGCGTCAGCCACAAACTTCACAGTACGGTACTTACGACGCCCATACCTTCCCACCAACCACCCCCATGCTGCCAACAACCGCAAGTTTGTTTACAGCCGATATCGACCCACCCAGACCTTCCGACCTTCTGAGGATGGCGACATATTCCTCTGCTGCCAGTTCACGGTGTGTTATAGGAGCCATGTGGGTATGACAAGGGTTAGGTTAGGTAAGGTAAGATAAATACAGCAAGACCCCTACTTACAAAAACTCCGCAGATACAAAAAAAAATTGTGTCTCTGTGTGTGGGGAGGGAGGGGGTCATTCATAGCAAGGAAGGATGGGATCAGGTGAAGACACTGACAGGGAGGTGAGGTGATAATTGCAGTTCAGGGAAGGGTAGGGGATAAGTTGAGGAGTAAAGACAATAATGGGTTTTAATCTGGGTGAGAGAGAAAGAGAAAGGATAGCACAGAGCACAGTAGTAAGTATGGAGTAGAAAGGCGATGACGTAGAGGGAAAGAACTTCGTGTCCTCAGTAATTATGGGATTAGGGTTGGGTTAGAGAGGAGAGAGACAGAGACAGATGGAGAGAAAGAGAGAGTGGGAGATAGCACAGAAGTAGGTATGGAGTAGAAAGGCAGTGGGGTAGAGGTAAAGAACTTTGTTACCTCAGTAATTATGGGATTAGGGTTGGGTTGCAGAGAGAGTATAAGAATGAGAGATGGACTTAAGAGAAGAAATGACTTACAAAAGACCTTTAAGAACCAATTATTTTTGTAAGTTGGGGACAGCCACTGGTTGGAATTGCATCATATGTGGAATAATGATAATTGAGGTTCGTTGAGGAGCGAGTGGTGAAAATTTTAGGCAAAACGGATCACTCGGATGAATGGATAGGGGTACCCGGATGGAGGTATGTGCTTTATGAGTGCGCTGCTTTCCGATTTTGATCATTAGGATGTGTTTTCCATTTACAGCCTGATGACCAGTTCCTGTATGTTGGCACGACCAGAGGAGACGTGCGACTCTTTAGTAAAGGTGGCAATGTAAGTACAATATGCTTATTGTTTTTGTGGTCCTAGGGTTATGTGAAATGTGAACTCAGTGGACTGCAGGGTGAAATTACCTTTCTGTAACCTAGCAACCTTCTTTGGAGGATGGATGAAGCTGTGGAATGTTTGTATAACTCTGCTGTGGAACTGGCCATTTAATGGATATTGTTGCCACCACTTTAAGGTGCCCCTCTCCAGCACCTCTTCCTTAGTAATTTATTTTCCATATTACACCTGAACATTTTTCCATCCATCCATCCATCATTCAATCCTACGTTGCCCCTTGAGAAGCAGAGGAGCCCAGGGCTAGTCAAGTTGGTCTTGACATTTAAGATGAGAGTGACCAGCCTCACTCATCCCTGAGTGGCATTACACAAGCAGTAAACCCCAGCCATCCCTTGGATATAGACCTTCACCAGCTCACCAGACACCATGATATGGTTATGTGGTTACCACCCAGCATAGTAAATGGTTTCCTGGTGTATGGGAAACCATTTGGCTTGTCACTCAGTTTAGAGTCACCCATAGGCAGAAGGAAGAGGAAAGAATGAAGGAAAGAAAGACAGAAGAGGGAGTGTAAAGTCACCCGCAGGCAGAAGGTTGAGGAAAGAATGAAGTAAAGAAAGACAGAAGAGGAAGGAAGGATGAGAGGAAAGGGCAGACACCCATGAGCAGCACTACATTTGAGTGAGTGGATGGTGAGTGTCCCCACCTACCACCATTGGCATTTATATTGTTATTTTTATAATTTTCACATTAGATGAGTGTGTATTGTGAGGTTTGGGGGAGAGGGAGACCACAGATGAGATGGAGTGGAAAGGTTTTGGAGAGAGTGGGATTTGAGTTGGAGAAAGGGCAGCCTGATAGTGGAGGATAGGATGAGTGGAAGCAATTCATTTGTGGCCATCCCTTCTAGGATAAGCGTCTGGCAATACATTAGGAGGGGGAAGACTTGTATCAAGGTGCTCTGCGTATTTCCTAGCAGGTTGAAGTCATGAACGCAGTTCACCGGGGTGTATCTAATATACTATAATCCTGTTTGTGTGTGTGTGTGTGTGTGTGCATGCATGTGTATGTGCATGTGTGTTTGCATGCATGCATGTGTGTGTGTGTGTGTGTGTGTGTGTGTGTGTGTGTGTGTGTGTGTGTGTGTGTG
>JAGKTI010003820.1:45442-54517 GCA_018397915.1 Birgus latro
ACTCTACATAAATTCCTCAGTAGTCTCATCTGCACTGCTGTCATTCTTGACTTTTCATTTTCATGCCACACAATAGTCTCACATCCATATGTTAAAATTGGCACTGACACTCCTTCATGCAAGCCTCATGCAGCTGCAACATTCAAGCCTCATTTTCTTGGAGAAAGAAACACCGATGTAGGACATAGTGTGTATTGATGTTTCGCCTCACGGATGTACCTCTGTTTCTTATCGAGGCCTTCATAGCACCAGCTACTTTCCTTCCTTGTGTCAGTCTACTTTCCACTTCTCTTTCTCATTTTCCTCTCTTTTCTATCACTGCACCCAGGTATTTGAACTCTCACCAATTCCAGTCTTTCTCCATTCACTGTAACATCACACTGGGATTCACCTTCTGTCTCAGTAATCATCACTTTACTCCTTACTACATTTACTTTCAAGGCATGATGCTCACAGACATTAGCAAAACTCTGCATCAGTCTACCAAGTGGTTGTCCAGTAGTTGCAAGTAGTACTGCATCATCAGCATACCGGTACATCAAATTTGAGATATTCCATCCATCACCATACATTACCAATGCCATCCCTCTCCATCACTCGCATTTTCACTGCTCTCATCACCTCATCCATATATACATTGAACAACCATGGGGACATCACACAACCCTGTCGCACGCCCACACCGAACGTGAACCATTCACTTAGATACCCATTTACCCTTACACATGCTTCACTACCATCATAAAAACTTGACAGCACCTAGCAGCTTACCATCTGCACTGTATATGTGCAGAAGCTTCCACAATCTTTCTCTGTCTACTTTTTCATATGCTTTTTCCAGATCAGTGAATGCCATAAACACCTTATAGTCCTTCTCACAAGCCTTCTCCACTATCTGTCGTACCTCAGATATTTGATCCACACATCCTCTACCACTCCTAAAGCCACCCTGCTCATCACTCACTAGGACTTGTAATATCTCGCTTACTTTCTCTATAATAATTCTTCCATATGCATTCCCTACGACACTCATTAAACTTATGCCACGATAATTCTTTTACTCTCTTCGCTCACCTTTATTTTTGTACAGGGGTACAATCACAGCCTTTTTTCCACTCCGCTGGCAGAGTGTCACTAATCCATGCCTTCTTACATATCTCCAACAAGCACTTCATTCCACTCTCTCCACTAGCTTTAATCATCTCTGCATATACCTCATCAGCCCCAACTGCTTTCTCATTTTTCAGCTGCTTCACAGCGTTTTTCACCTGTGCGAGTGTCACATTTCCTGGCACTGCATTCCTTTTCTGCACAACCCAAAAACCAGTCATGTTTACAGTGGCTCTGCTTGCTCTGTTTCCTATCATCAGGCTTTCAAACTAGACTTGCCATCTGGTCCTTACTTCATCCTCATGGGTTAATAATCTACCACTTACATCCTTCATGCTTTCACATTTCTTCGTGCTGTCACTTCTACATTTCTGCACCTCTTTCCAGAATAACTTCCCATTTCCAGAGTAGTTTGCATTCATTTTTCTTCCTAGATCTTCATTTACCTCCTCCTTATTCCTCCTCACTAGTCTCTTTATGCATTTCTTGCTCTCAGTATATTCAGTTATTTCAATTGAACCCCTGTCGTGTTACCACTCTAGCCACTTCTTCATCTTTTTCTCCACTACTTTCTTGACCTCTTCAATCCACCATGCCATACCTTTCTTCTTAGTTGTTACTCCTGGCACACCACACACCACTTTAGCATTCCTAACTAAGCAATCCCTTTGTGAATTCCACAGGCTGTCCAGATCCATTTTATTCCAGTTCACTGAGTGTAATTCCTTCCCTACTTTGGTCCTGTATTCATCTGCCATTTCTGTAATCCTCAGCTTCTCAACTTTCAGTCTTTCTTCCTGACTGCTCCTCTCTCTCCTAGTCCACATCACTCCTCTCAGCTTGATCTTGCATACCACAATCATATGATCTGACAGACCTCCACATTGTCCTCTCATGGCCCTTGCATCAGCAACCATTCCCTGCATCGACATTTCTACGAGCACAATCAATCAAGCTCCTTCCAACATGAACTCTGTTCCCGCTATGCCATGTATATTTATGTGCATCTTTATGTTTGAAATACGAGGTACAAATGCGCAACCTCCTTTCCTGACAAATATCCTTCAGTCGTTTTCCATTATCATTATTTCATGGTACTCCATTACAACCTATTATGTCATCCTTAGGACCAGTGCGTACTCTTCCATTCGTATCTCTCATTACGAACACTTTATAGCTCCTGGGCATTTCTCCTACTGCTTCATTCAGCTCATCTCAAAACCTGTATCTCTCTGTCTCTCACACGTTTTGATCACTGCCACTTTCACCTTCTCAAACTTGAACTTGACATACATACATCTCTAGCTGACACATTGGTAATTTCTCATTCCACTCTGCCACACTTCATTTATCAACAAATCAACTCCTTCCTTGCATCTTCCTTGCCCATTCATGCCCAATCTTACACATATCACACCCTCCCACTTCTCCACTTCACACCCTCTCATCTTGGTTTCACACAATGCCATCACAGCATTTCTCACACTCTCAAGCATATTCACTACATCCACCCTCTTGCTTTCCTCATTCACGCCTCTTACATTCCACATGGCCATACGAATCTGCCCATTTGGTTGGGGCCCTGGGCAGGTATTGGGCCCTCCGAGGCTCTCCGAAACCAGTAGAGCAGGGCAGTACTCCCAAGGTGGATGGAAAGCTGATGGGAGCTCCCATTTCATCAGCCCTCAGGACTTGTTCCCGACCATCCCCCTTTGCTGTACTTTTTCATTGTTTCAGTAACAGAGAGTAGGCCAGCATACATTCAATACAAGTTTCTCATACAGTCAACACAAAACTACATGCACGTTACACACTACACTTCCTATTCAAAATTCAGAAAGTATCGTCGTTTATCCAAGCCTTGGAGTCCCTGGGGGAGAGACCATAAATGCCCCTACCATCCGCCCTTCTTCTGGGTGACGACTCAGTGAGTTTCCTGGAACCAGTGTTTGACTCACTTCTTCATTTCTGCAATATTCGCAGCCTTTCCTCTAACTTTCTGTTTGAGTACCACCTCTCCTCCTCAAAACCTCACCTTCTCTTCTTAACTGAGACTTAGCTGTCTGAGGCAACTGATAGCAAACCCTTCTCTGTATCCTACTTTCTTTGTACTCACTTCAAAGCCAAAGGTGGCTTCTGTGTATATGTACGCAACAATTTATCTCGCTCTCGTGTTCCTGAACTTGATTTTTCTGAATTCGCTACAATATGACTTCGGCTTTCCTGTCATTCTCTGACTAAATATAACTGTGCTGTTTACATATCCCCTAATTCTACTATGAAAAATTCTTCAACTATCTTACTTCTATGAGGGAACACATCCTATCCATTTCTCCTTTCTAGAATGGAGATTTCAGTGTTCACCACCACCTTTGGCTCTCCTCTCCTTTCACTGGTGAAGAAGCCTCCATCTTTTCTGTCCTTAATGGCCTAGTGCAGCTTGTACAGCACTCTACCCATATCTCTGACCTCCTTGGAGAGAGTTCCAACATACTTGACCTCTACCTTACAGCTAATCCTTGTGCTCATGCTGTTAATCTTTCCTCTCCACTGGGCTCCTCCGATCACAACCTTATTACCTTATCCTGTCCTATCGCTCCAGTACGGCCTGTGGACCCTCCAAAGAAACATTGGTTGTGGCAATTTGGAGCTGCTGATTGGGAGGCCCTCAGGCAGTACGTCTATGAGTTTCCTTGGAATGATTATTGCTTCCTTGGCCTGGAGCCATCAGAGTGTGCCTTGTGCATTATGGAGGTTATTCTCTTAGACATGGAAGCATACATTCCTTTCTCATATCCTTTGAGTAATGCAAAAAAAAAAACTTGGTTTAATCATGCTTGTTCTAATGCTGTCCACAACAAGGAGAGGGCCTACAAAAGTTACCGAAGCCAACCCACCCCTGAATCACATCTTTTTTATGTTTCTGCCCAGAATCATGCTAAGTCTGTTGTTCGCTCTGCTAAAAATAATACCTATCTATCTATTGCCAGATGCCTTAATCCCTTAAGGGGTGACCACAAACAAATCACCTCCATGTCACCCTGTCCCCCGCCATTTCACTGCCCTGCTCCCAGCTCACTCCCTCCTGTCTCATATACCTCTCCACTTCATCCCTCCATCTCATCCTTGGACTTCCCTCCCCCTCTCCCCCTCCAGCTCTTTCACATACACTCTCCTCATCAGTCTCTCACTCTTCATCCTCTCCACATGGCCAAATCACCTCAGTGTGTGTCTCTTAATGTGTGGTAGGTGGGGGTGCCCATCATCCACCCACTTTGTGTGGTGGTACTCTGTTTCTAGAGTGGCTCTACATTGAGTGGCAAGCCAAATGTTTTCCCATAAACCAGCAAAGCATTTGCAGTGCTGGGTGGTAACCTTATAACCAACCAACACATGTTCCCAACGTGATAGCAGGTGGGTTGGTGGAGGGTTAGTGCCCTTCCCCAGAAAACAACTAACTAAAAATATGAACAAGAAAAATAATTTAATCTGTACTAAATGCTCTCAACTCTGTCACTTGAATTCTTCCCGCTTCTTCTGGCACCTTGCCAAAAACCTTTCTAAGAACTTTGCTTCATAATCCTTCCCTCCTCTTTTCCACTCTGATGACTCTTTTACTGATAAAGCAGATCTCTTCACTCAGACTTTCTCCTCCAATTCCTTCTTAGACGATTCCAGTGCTGTTCCTCCATCACTTCCCCCTCTGATTTCCTCATGGCTGACATTAAAAATTTCTTCAATTGATGTATTTTCTGCAGTCACTGGCCTCTATACTATCAAGGCATATGGATCTGATGGAGTTCTTCCTGTTTTCCTCAAGAACTGTGCATCTGTGCTGACACCCTGCCTAGATAAAGTCTTTTGCTTTTGTCTGTCAACTTGTACCTTTCCTTCTTGCTGGAAGTTTGCTCTCACTCAGCCTGTCCCAGAGAAGGGTGACCATTTCTGACCCACTATCGTCCAATTGCTTTAACATCCTGTGTCTCAGAAGTTTTTGAGTCTGTTAACAGAAGAATTTTAAAGCATTTTTCCTTTCACAACTGTCTTTATGATCATCAGTATGGGTTCCATCAGGGAAGCTTCACTGGCGATCTTCTCACCTGCCTTTCAGACTCCTGGTCTTCCTTCTTTTGCGACTTTGGCAAAAGCTTTGCCATTGCACTTGACATCTCAAAGGCATTCAGTTGAGTCTGGCATAAATCTTTAATTTCCAAACTGCCCTCTTACAGTTTCTATCCTTGTATCTGTGCCTTCATCTTTAGTTTCCTTTCTGGTCATTCTATAGCCGCTGTTGTAGACGGCTACCGTTCTTCTCCTAGATCCATCAACAGTGGTGTTCCTCAGAGCTCTGTCCTACTGTATCACAAACTCTTTCCCTTTTATTCATCAATGACCTTCTGAGCTGTACATCTAACCCTGTCCACTTATACACTGAAGATTCCACCCTTCACCTTTCAATTCGGTTCTCGCAACGTCCATCTCGGCAGTTACTTCAGCAAACAAGGGATGAGGCTATGGCACATCTAATGTCTGACTTGGCTTGTATCTCTGACTGGGGTAAAGGTAGTCTTGTTTTTAATGCATCAATCACTCAGTTCCTACACCTATCAGCCTGACAAAATCTTCCACAGGAGTACCCACTAATATTTGATAATACAGTATCCAGCTCAATTCTGCATCATCCTTAAACATACACCTTGGTCCCAATTAACGCTCCTATTTGGTGGCTGTGCAAGCATGCACTGTTTGGTATCGCACTAATTGATACACATAACTTATGGGGAAAAATTCATTTAGTGGATGAATGACTCCAACTTTAGGAGTTAAACTTTGAAACACTGATAATTACCCTAGTACTAAATAATAGTATACATACATACATGCACATGTGTACACATAACCTTGATGAGCTGGTCTAAACCAGTTTGTTTCCCCCCTCTCTCTCTCTCTCTCTCTCGTAAATAATACGAAGCAATACACACCCAAATCGCACTGAAATCATACGAGAGTGGCTGAAATTGTTATTTTATATACGGTAGGTGGGGGCACTCATCATCCACTCACTCGATGTAGTGCTGCTCTCAGGTGTCTGTCCTTTCTTCACCTCTTTCCTTCATTCTTTCCTCCTCCTCCTGCCTACATGTAACTTTATACTCCCTCTTCTGTCTTTCCTTCATATACTATGCTGGGTGGTAACCATATTAACAAATTTTGGCACATAGTGGTTTAGTGGGTAATTATGGCTCTCCAATCGGATTGAGCCGGTGAAGGTTTATATCCAAGGGGTGGTTGGGGTTTATTGCTCATGTAATGCCACTCAGGGATGAGTGAGGCTGATCACTCTCATTTTAAATGTCTGGACCAACTTGCCTAGCCCAGGGCTCCTACACTTCTCATGGAGCAATGTAGGACTGGATGATGAATGAATGAATGTGAATTATCTTGATAAAATACAATTGATTTAGTGATATTTTTGCAATAATCAGAGAAATCATATGTTACGTGCATTAGCTAGCGAACATTTTTGCGGTTGCAGACAGTGCAGCTATGCCACGAAATGACTCGTGACATTATATTAATAAGCTTTATAAAAATAAGTGGTAATAAAAGTCATTCATGAAGTTTAATAAAGTTTGTAATGATTTTCCCCACATTGCTACTGTTTCATTAAAGTCTAGCGTAAACTATCTATCTATTCCCAGACGCCTTAATCCCGCACGGGGTGGCCACAAACAAATCACCTCCATGTCACTCTGTCCCCTGCCATTTCACTAGTGTAAATGCTGTGGAATATTGTAACAGAATCATAGGAGACTGGCTTGAAGTGTTTTATTTTTATTATTATTGTTATTACAGTGATGAGGCAACGTGGCAGGAACCATATTTTGTATGGAAAAAAATCTTGTGGTTTGATGGAAATTTCCATCTCCCTGGGCTATTTCCTGCATCAGACAGTCAAAACACACCTTGTATTCTCTCAAATCAGTCTCCGGGCTTGGAGTGCGTATAGACATGCAGATTGTTGTAAACGATAGTAGAAAGATTGATGTTTGTCTGAACAAAATTTTAGCTCTTAAGATTAACAATAAGTGGGTTAAAACATGAGTTGAAAACAATTTTTTTCCTATTTCTCCTCATTGAGCACATTCAGTACGTTGTTATCATGGCCGCTGCAGCCAAAGGGTTAAGGCATCTACAGCAGCCAAGATTTAGCAGATCTGCATCATGGAGAGCTCTCCTGATGTTTCTGGTGTTGCTGGCAACGGAGTAACCTCCTCTTACCTCACCTGTAATGCATCATCGATAGATGCTGCAGTAATCACATCTTCTGCTGTGGTGGCTTCACCAGCATTGTTAACTTCAGATGTTATGGTTACTAAGAGACAGTCCGCACTATTTGGGAATCATGCTATTTGATCACGCGCTAACTGGGACCTAGGTGTACTTGGGGTTTCATTCTCTCAGGATTTATCTTGGAAAGATCATAATACATCTCTTGTAAAATCTGCTCCCAAGAAATTAGGTGTGCTAAGCCGACTCCGTACCTACTTTACTCCTGGACAGATGTTGACTTTATACATTTTTTTTTTTTTCCCCTCTGTGTGTGGGGAGGCTCCCCACATCCCACATACAGTTCTTCTCAACACGGTGGAGTAAGGGCTTTTCGTCTCATTAACTCTCATCCTCTTATTGGCTCCCTTCAGCTTCTGTCTCTTCGCCCCACTATTGCATCTTTCTCTCAATTCTGTCACTACTTCAATGGTCACTTCTTATCTGAACTACCTGCTTGCATCCCTCCACCTCTACGTCGGGTGCTAAGCGCCCATCTAGCAACAAACTCTCATCGCTTTTCTGTCCAACTCTCTAATGCAAGAGTTAACTGTTACTCCCAGTTCCTCATTTATGCAACAGGTCAACTCTGGAACTGTCTCCCTCTGTCTGTATTTCCTACTTCCTATGATTTCCAGTCTTTCATACACAGTGTGTCCAGACATCTTAAAATGAACTGATCTTGAATTTGGCTGTCTGTTGTATTGGCATTGTTTTTTCTCTTGGAAGGAATGGTTTGTGGGCTTCTTGCCTTTGGTTCCTTCTTCCATGCATTTATATATATATATATATATATATATATTCCATCCATCGTCCAATCCTATACTGCCTCACGAGGAGCGTAGGAGCCTGGGGCTAGGCAAGTTGGTCCTGACATTTAAGATGAGAGTGACCAGTCTCACTCATCCCTGAGTGGCATTATATGAGTAATAAACCCCAACCATCCCTTGGGTATAAACCTTTACCAGCCCAATCCGATTGGAGCGCCGTAATTACCCACTAAATCAACAGGTGCCAAAATTTGTTTATACGGTTACCACCCACCATGGTAAATTGTTTCCTGGTGTACAGGAAACCATTTGGCTTGTCACACAGTGTAGAGTCACTCATAGACAGAAGGAAGAGGAAGGAATGAAGGAAAGCAAGACAGAAGAGAGAGTGTAAAGTCACCCATAGGCAGAAGGAGGAGGAAAGAATGAAGGAAAGAAAGACAGAAAAGGATGGAGGAGAGGAAAGGGGAGACACCCGAGAGCAGCACTACATCGAGTGAGTGGATGGTGAGTGCCCCCACCTATCTTTGATAGGACTCTCCTTACGTGCTAAGGGGTCTTTGTATCCAGCATGTGTTAGGAGTGTGATGCTGTATGGTAGTGAGACCTGGCCAGTAAAGGAAGAAGATATTCGCAGGTTTAAACGTACAGAAATGACAATGATTAGGTGGATGTGCAGTGCGTCCCTGCGTGCAAGGCCTGGGGGGGCTGGGTTTACGATAGAAGAGTTGAGAGGTAGGATGGGACTGGAGTGTATTGGTGTTGTGATGAGGAGAGGTAGGCTGAAGTGGTTTGGACATGTGGAGAGGATGGGGGAGGATAATTGGGTACAGAGGGTGAGAAGTGTTAATATTGGGGGAGGGGT